>JANHFX010022970.1:0-54722 GCA_027560015.1 Chloroceryle amazona | reverse complement strand
GGTCCATGTCCTTCCTGTGCTGAGGGCTCCAGAGCTGGATGCAGTATTCCAGGTGAGGTCTGACCAGAGCAGAGTGGCAGAATCACCTCTCTCAATCTGCTGGGCACACTTCTTTTGATGCAGCCCAGGATGTGATTGGCCTTCTGGGCTGCAAGCACACCCTGGCTGCTCATGTCCAGCTTCTCGTCTGTCAGCACCCCCAAGTCCTTTTCTGCAGGGCCGCTCTCTATTGCCTCATCCCCCTGCCTGTACTGATAGTGGGGGTTGTTCTGGCCCAGGTGCAAGACCTTGCACTTGCTCTTGTTGAACCTCATGAGATTCACCTGGGCCCACCTCTGCACCTTGTCCAGGTCCCTCTGGATGACATCCCATCCCTCTGGTGTATTGACAGCACCACTCAGCTTGGTGTCATCTGCAGACCTGCTGATGGTGCACTTGATCCCACTGTCTATGTCATTGATAAAAATGTTAAACAACACAGGTCCAGTACGGACCCCTGAGGGACACCACTGAATATAAATACCTGATAATTCCCATACCAGCTTTCTCACTTCTTCACTTTGCTAACAACATCAGAAAGGAGGTCTTTGGTAATGTGTAGGAGCTGGGATACTGTGAGTGGAGTTACCCTAAAAGAAGTATTAAGCTTATGAAGCAGAGAGCGTATCAGCTCCTTTGCACTTATTTCAGTTGAAAAGGAAGGAGTTGAAAACTTGATTTTGAAGCAATACGTGGCTGACATAAGCAAGATGATGTTTTCTATAGACTATTCTGTTGTAAATTTGTTGTGTTCTTTTCTCCTGGAATGGGCATTAAATAATTTCTGTTACAGGTAGCTGTTCTTGTTTTGTAATTGGTGACTGTGCTTGGAGTCATATGTAGAGAACCAGCCAACCAACCAACATTTTCCTCATTGAAACATAGACTTAAGAAAGTTAAAATTACATAATTCCTGTATGCTGTGCCCCACTTTCTACATCATTCTTTGGCCTTTAAAATACTTCTGACACAGGTATTGTCCTGTCTTGAAGTGAACGTTGATAGTAACAGGATGGCCTCAGCATAGTAGGACACCAGCTTACTTCAGAGGTGGACAGAAATGCTACCCTACTGAATTACCTTCACTAGCATCTTCAGTGCTTGGTTTTCTTCAGAAATCTACAGTTATAAATGGAGGGAAAACGAATGTGGGCAAAAGTCAGTTGTTAAGGAAGTGTAATGCTTTTTAATGTGAAGAAGGAAATAATCTTGGGACATTCCTCTTCCCACCCAGCATACAGACACTGCATAGCCCATCATCTACTATGGTATTCAGAATATCAGTGTAGATGGGAAAACTAAAATAATTAAGATTAAAACAATAAACTAATTAAAATTTAAAACAATTTAAAAATTTTAATTGTACCAAAATTGTTACGGTACAAGGGTTTTCTTGATCTCTCTTTGGGGTGTGGGTTTTTTGTAAGGGTTTGATTTTGTGTTTTACATCTGGTGCAGCATTTTTCATCATTCTAAGTGCAGTTTTGTTCACATTTCTTTTGTTGTGGTGGTCACTTAGTTTTGCATCGTGATCATATTTTGTCTATTTTATGATGGGCTCAATAGAGTAAAAGCATTTATGGATACTTTAAAATGTGTCGCTGCTAATTGCTATACCAAGACTGACTAAGGGCCCTTTTTATCTTTATCCTTTTTTTTTGAGAATAAAGACCAGTTTCTTCATGATGAAGTTTCATCTTCAGTGTCACAACTTGCAACAAAGGTAAATACCTGTTCTTTGGAAGTGTCACTTTTATATATGTTTCAGTTAATGTATATTAAGAAGTTACCTGTTTGTCCTGTACAGCCTGATTAAGGAGGGTGTTTATGTACTTCGCTGGTGATTTTATAATTACTTAGGCTCTTTGGTTTTGGGGTTCTCATTGAAGTAATATTAGCAATGCAGTATTAATTAGAAAGCTGCTTTATTTCCTTTCATTAATGGGGAGGGGAAGGTTTTTTGGTTTTGTTTTTTTCTTCCACATGATAGATATTAAAACACAAAGTGAAAATAAGAAGCCCCAGGAATAACTAAAGTGAAGTCTAAGGAAGGACCAAATTTTAGCTCTAACAATGAAAACATGAAAAATAGCAGGGATTGCGTTATTTATTCCATTATATGTAGCTCAGCTGGCTTTCTGTCTACAAGAGGTTAAAGACTTTATCACCTATCTCTTTCAAAAAGAAAAGTAGGCATACGAGTTATTTTTTTTTACCTTGATTTGTGTCCAAGAATCTTTTTTTTAAAATGTTCTTAAAATACATTCATAGAAGATGAAAGAACTGAAGTTGTTATGATATGCTACAGCTTGTTTTGAAATTCCATAGGTATAGAGAAAAGCATTTAAAAATAGGTTCATTAGTGTAATGGGATACTTGACATTAATATGTATAAACTGAACATCTGTCTCTGTTACTTCTTTTTGTTCTACTTCAGATGCCACATGATTTTCACTGAAAATAGTCAAATTGTTCTATACTTTTTTTCTACTTGATAGAAGAAATGTATTCTTTTTTTATGAAAACATAAATTATTGTTTATTTTATGTCATACAATGAATGTTTAGGAAAAGAACCTTAAAATTTATCTATTTTTATATTGAAACTTTTTTCCCCTTACTTAGTCATGCAAGAAGCTTGCTAAGTGTATTTTTTCTATAAATAAATAAAGTCACCAGGCAAACCACTGAGCTGCAGTGGTCTTAAAAATGTATTCAGTGTATTCATGAAAAAAGCATACTATCCTCATCTTCTCTTTCATTGTTTCTGAAAGCACTTCTGCATTTTATTTGGTTATTCTGTTGTTTCAGAAGCTGTCAATACAGTGATATTCCAGAAGTTCCAAAATCTTTAATACGTTAATAAAAGGCAGATGAATTATGTGCGTGGCCTTTTCAGTATGCCCATGTCATGAGTGAAGCAGTCTCCATGTTAAAGCACTATGCTGAAGAACAACGAAGTTCTTGAAGAAAAGGGCAGTGGATGAAGGATGTGTCTGCCCAATAGCCTGAGTTTTAAGACAGCCCCGATGCCCAGTTGCAGAGGAAAGCCTTTGGCCTAGGTTTGGAGGTGTAGAAGTAGGAGCTAGTCCTCCTGACTGGAGATCGAGGTTGGAAAGTGGTCTTTGTTTCTGCTCATATAGGAAGCTGCCCTCTTAGCAGTCAGGACAGGCTAACTGCGGTGCTGAACTTTTCTATTTCCTTTCTCAGGGCTGTCCTGAAAGGCAGGTATAGCTGGTTCAGAAGCCTCCTGGCTGTGAACCCTCTAATGGTGCTCTACAAAATGCAGAATCTGGAAGCCCTGTTCACACTGCACTTGGCTCTTTGGCCTCTGCAAAGCTAATCTCAGGAGTCTCACCTGCCTTCTGAGCTTCTGAGTTAAAAGTACAGAGGAGACTTTATCTACAGTTGTAATTAGGCTAGCTTTTGAAAAGAAACAGAGTTTTAAGAAACAAAATAAATCATTTTAACAACAAAATTAGAGATGTTGGGCCAAATGGCCCAAATCCATTGGCCTGGTAGGGCCAGATCCTGGAGTTTCAGCTCATGTGTGCCACAGAATAAAATAGCTGTTGGTCTGCACACCAGCAGCTAGTTGAGAATTTCCCCCCTGTCCCCAAATGCTTTGATATCTGGAAGACAAACCGGGGGGGGGGGGGGTTGGTGGTGTTTTTTCACTTCCGTTATTTGAGCTCTTGCATGTTACAAGTAAATTTCCTATAATGTGGGAACAATGCTTCTTTCATTAAAGATGATTGGCTTTTTTTTTTAATAAAACAGTTGTAATTATTGAACTGTAAGGTACTTATGTGGAAAATTCCAACTGTAGGTTTTTATTTCAGGTTAATTTCTTTCAGGGGGAGGAGGGAAGGAAGCTGTAGAACAAACAATTGTTTCTTCGCAGTCATGGTTGAGAGGAAAATCCGCTCTAGTTGTTTACATTTACAAAAAAAAAAAAAAAAAGTCTGCAAGTGTTCCGTGGAGTGCTTCGGCTTTGCTGGAGGGTTTTGATTCACCAGTTGTCAATCCTCTGTGAAAATACTTGTGAAGGTCTGGCAAAACTTGGCCAAAATACAAATTTCTAGAAATACCACTTTGTACATGCTGAGCAATGACTTTTTAGGGTTTGGCTGCTTAGCTACACAATGGCATTGAACATGCTGATCCTCACTGCAGGTACACAGCAAGAATCCCTTCTAACCGCTCTTTTTGGTTGCAAAGAATCTGTCATGTGGCTTGTTTGTAGCCCACAGTGAGTGACTTCTGTGCTCCAGAGCCCTGTTGGCCAGGCAGTCAGGACATAGAAAAGTCTAATGGGAATATACTCAATGTACTGGTACTCACTCATAAAGCAGTACCTTTTTTGAGTCGGAGTAATACTCAAACATACTTGAATCTCTTGCTTTGATATGTAAATGGATTGTCTCATACCTTTAATGAGTGTCCCAAATCCTGGCTATATTTCTTTGACTTGATTGAATTCTGTGCTTTTTTCTCCCACCCATAGTAAGGTGTTGGTGTGTATTAACCACATCCATCTGATGGTTAGATTTAACTGTTTTCAGTTAAATTTACACAGTCGTCATCTTTATTATATGTTCATCTATATCTGTTTTAATTTGCTTTTAGGACTGATCTACTTCCATTTATACCCAACTGTTAGTATTCCTGGCTTATTACCTTTTAGCCTAATTTTTCATGAACCTTCTTGCCTTCTAGTAGAGCTGTAATGATGAGCTATGCACATTTAACAGCAAAATTGACTGAAAAATATTCTTAGGGAAGCTGAGTGTCATGCCAATCGTCAGAATTTGTTAATGTGGTGAAAAATGGTATACCTAAAGTAATTTTTCGTAATAGTACCTCCCAGTTTTGTGGAAGACTTCCATTTTAAGAGGAGGTGTCTCTTTCTGGGGCACTTTGTAAAGTTAACTGTCAGTAGATACTTGTTCTCTTGTTTTATCTAAAGAAAGGAAGATTGTAGTCAACATATACAATTTATGTACAGTTGGTAGCTTTTGAAACAATACAGGGACCAAAGCAGAAAACTCTAAAGTTTTAGTTTACAGAGCAAGGCTTAGGGGGTGAGCATAGGGAAGCCATACTGTGTGTACAAAGCCATGTACATGGAAGAAAGTGGGTAGGTGACTGCAACTTTCAGAGTGTGCCTGAGCTGATACAGTAGTTGCTGCTACAAAAAAGGTGCTGTTGCCACTAACTTTCACGTTCTTTGGTGACTGTGTGACTGACATCTTTTAGTGAGCTGATTCTTAGCACTAATGAAAAAGAATTCAAAAAATGAATGAGTTCCATTTAGGCTGGCTTGGTGAAATTGAACTGGTTTTCCACAGCATCACACAGATACAAAACCATAGTGTACGGAAGGCAGTGTGAGTGTGAGCAGGCAATGTATTGAGTTGACCTTTTTTAGCAGTAGTGTCTGATAAAGCAGATCTGCCACCTTGTGAGACTTCTCTCTGGGAATCTGTCTGACAGATGGGCATGGATACTGAAGAATCAGCGAAGCAGAGCGGAGCAAGAGGGAGACACAGCAGACAGTTTGACTAGGGATACAGACTGCATCCTTTACAGGATGTTCTGGAAGTCACTACTTGTACTCCCAGTTTCAGAAGATACACTCATTAAATTTAAATGGTATCTTTCTCATGGTGGAGAGAGTACTACAAAAGATGGAATTTCCTCTACTAAGGGGAAGAATCTGTGCTCTGGGCTTGACCTTTTTAGTTGCTTATTGGGTCAGGTGATTATGGTGTTTTTTTAGTAGTCTGCCAGTTGATGGATTAATATGTATTTGTAATTTCACTTCTACCAATCCTTTTAGCTGGGTGCATGGGATATTGTGCTGCACAGATTTTTCACAGTCTAAAATGGAAGGTACAAGAGAAACTTCATTAATGACTGTTCTGATAGTCATACTTTATGCTCCCATAGTCAAACTGGGATGAGACCAGTCTGTAATCCTACTTCACAGAGTACTGAAATGGCATCTTTAGAAGCTTCTCCTTTGTTTTGCATTGGCATTCTTGAAAAATTATAGACTGCAGCATCCAACCTGGTCCTTTAAAGGTTTTACTTTCTACCATCTGATGTTGTAATTCTAGTCCTCCTTAATGGGGCTTTTTTTTCTTAGCAGTCCCTTATGTGTTTCACTTGGACTTTTTAATTAATTTTTAACCTTGAGTTTTGAGTGTAGACCTGGTTCTATTCTAGTGGTATTAATCAGCTTTGATTTTCAAAGATGAGCGGCTCCAAGCTCAAGAATAGTCCATCCCATCAAGCAGAGCAAGGAGCCAGGTGGCAGGAGGCCTGTCTGGATGAATAAGATGTTCCTGAAAAACATCAAACGTAAAAAGGAAGCATATAGGAGGTGGAAGCAAGGTCAAGTGACCTGGGGGGAATGTAAAGACATTCTTCAAGCTTTCAGGGATAGGGTTAGGAAAGATGAAGCCAGCCTAGAGATAATCTGGTGATGTAAATGAAGAGCAACAAGAAAGATTTCTGTCTGTACATCATCAGCAGGGAGGGTCTAAAGAAGATGGAGTCTGACTCTTCTCTGTCATGTTCAGTGAATGGGCACAAAGTGAAATAGAAGAAATGTCATTTAAACAAACAAACGAAAAAAAAGTTTTCACCATGAGGGCAGTCAAGGCCTGGAAAACAGGTTGCCTGGAAAGGTGGTGTATTTTCCAGCTGCAGAGATACTCAAAACCTGTCTGTACATGATCCTTGGCAGTCTGCTCAAGCTGACCTTGCTTTGAGCAGTGTGGTTGGACTAGATGGTCTCCAGAAGTCCCTTCCAACTGTAAAGGCTGTGTGATTCTGTGAACTTGGAATGTTGAAATATTTTTTTTTCCACTGCTACATGGAAAAATACTTTAAAGGTTTGAGAATACAAACTAGTCAGTTATTGTATATAAACTTCTTTGAAAATTTTAGGAGTAGTACTTTTGAATTTTGTGTAGACAGTTGCATCATAAAAATGAAATACAGAACTTCTGTAAGTTGCTTGATGCTTTAAGACCATATATGTACTGAATTTTCATACTTGGTGTAACTTTAATCTTTTTACATAAAATTAAGTCTCCAATGTGATGAGCAGTCAGCTTAACAAAATTACTTTTGATTGACCTTCCTTTGACATCCACTGCAAGGAAGCCAGTTGTTCTTGGGAGCTGGATCTTTTTCCATGTGCTATTTAAGAATGTAAGAAATTCCAAGCTGATTCAGAGACAGTTCCATTTAGTCTGGTGGGCTGTGGCAACAGCAGATGCTCTTCAGGGAGAGCATAGTTTGGCTAGTTTCTAGGGCCTGTTCCCCTAACATCAAGAATTGTTGGTTTGAGAGAGGGTGCATCCCTCTAAACAGAGGGTATCCATTTGTTGATCTGCTGTCTGAATTTATCTAATCCTTTTCGTGATGGTTCCCAGCATTTTTTTGGCTTTGCAGCTGCTTCATGTCAAACTGATAGCTTCAGGGAATGGTTTCTTCCTTCCTAAGCTGTACCTACCAGCAAATAGAGTTGTCTTTTCCCGTGGCATTGGTGGTGGCCCTTGGCAGTAGGTTTGAAGTCTTTAAGGGACTGAAAAGAAATACAGAAATGCAGCAGGCCGGTTTGAGGGATTTTTTTTTTTTCATAGTATGTGACAGAGTTACATGACAACCATAGTCAAAAAGAAAGATTGTTATCTTAAACATCTCAGTAGTTAGAAAAAAGCTTCTGGAAGTGCAAAATAAATATTTGACCTCCTTTGGTAAAATTTACATTCTTAAGTATGGTACCACTTAGTAGACTGTCAAGAGTGAGCTGTTCTCTCCTTTTCAGCTGAGTGAAAAGATGCTTCAAAACATCAGCTCTGGTGCAGACAGGTGTAGAAGAGGAGTCTGAAGTGTGGTAGTCGGAGGTTCTGGTTTTACTCTTGTACTTAGGGGGTTTCTTTCAGCCTACTCCATTTAATATGCAGTGCAATAGGCTTTGTGTAATGAGTTTTATCGCATATTAGCAAAATACGGTTTACTTGGACATTGATATTCTTATGTAGATTATCCTGACAGTATTTCCTTTGGAAACCCCAAATAAGTAAGTGTTATGTCTTAAAGGTTTAGGGTACATTTCCCCCAAGGACTAGCTGAGAGAAGTGAGAATCAGTGAGAATTTGCTATATAGTTGTTATCCTTGTATGTACCTACTAAATGCTATGAACCCATTGCGGGAGTTCTTATTTATGAAAATATTGAAGGGATGGTACAGTGTGTCCATAGGTACTGATTTGCATACAGGTAGAAAGAGTGCAGAGCTTGGAAATTTTTATCCGGAGACCTGCACACTCATCTGCTTGACACTGAATAGAATGACACTGAATAACTGCTCTTAAAGGTAACTGTAAGTAAGAGTCGGGCTTGATGAAATGGAATTTAGCAATATCTATAAGTGAAAAATACGGAAAGCTTGTGGCTAAATATTAACAGGACTTTATTATGAAATGGGTTTGGTACTTTTTGGTGGTTGGTTGGTTGTTTTGGGTTTGTTTTTGTTTGGCTGGAGGATCCCTTGGGTATCCAATACAATGAAGCAAAGGTTGGAGTTGTACCAGTGAAGTATATGTGATGTTCTACATTAAAATATATGATGTTCTAGATTATTCCTACCCACATATAGGTAGGTATATCCTTTTTTTACATTGAGCGTGCTTGTTTAAATCTCCAAATAATCTTTCATCAATGCTATTCTTTACAGGCACTTCTAATTTAAGTTAAGCTAGTTCTCCGTGTTAAGTTGCTATCTGGAACAAGTAACAAGGTGAGGGGGAGATTATCTCTTTTGTTTTTAATTTGCAGATTTATTATGAGGCAATGTTTTCATGAAACATTATTAGTGGAGAAGGAGAAGCCTATATATGTTTGATCACTGAGCTATATTTTGTCTTTTTTTTTTTTTCCAGTTTAAAGGCCTAAAGGATTAAGGCAGTAAGAATTGTTATGTGCTGCTTTTAACTGTGGGTTTGCCTATGGCAGCAAAGGTTCCTTCCCAGAAAGGCCTGAAATTACAGAGTTTGAGTAACAGAACAGAACATTAAGGATTTATTTTGTTAACATGAAAAACAAAGTGCTTTCCAGAGATGCCTTTTTTTTCCTCTTTTATTTTTTTTTTTCCCCCTTGTTTCTTTCTTTGAACAGGCTACTTCCTTCAGCTGCTAGCTTCTTGGAGATCCTTCTTTTTTTAGGAGGCTTGCTGTGGATGAAAGTACATTGCAGTGAGAGGAAGTCAAATAGGAGTTAAAAATCCTCATGTTAAACTTGTTGCAGAATTTAACTGAACAACAGAAACCAAGAACAGAATTAGCCTTTATAGATGAAAGTTGAGGTTTTAGACCATAATTTACACCAGAGAAGCATTACATGTTGAGTACTGCTTGGAGAGGCTCATAGTATAAACACAAGGATTTTGTATAGCAAGGTATCTCTTCAAAGGTGTCATCTGCAGCTTGTTTAGTTTTATACCACCAACAGTACCAGTCTTCTGTGAGGTGGGTATGGTGAGTCTGCCACAGAGATGCAAAGATGAAGTTAAGTCTCTACATATTTTTAACATAATTAAAAATAGAAAGCAAATGTTTAAATTAAACACTGGGGTTTGCTTATTATAATCTGTACTCGCCTTATTCTCTTAGTAGAAAAAAATATATATAAAGAAGTTTTTTCATTTCTTGTGAAGCCATGAGGAGTGCTGTGGCTTATGATGAGATTAAGCATGGGTTTAGGAAGAGGTGAGCAAAGCAGTTGTGAGGAACTCAGCTCTCGTGTAGCTAGTCTGTACGTATCTGATGAACGATGGCTGTCTGGGCTTGGTCAGCCTCCCTCTCCAGAGTTCCCCAGAGCTGTGCTCAAAGCTGGATCCATGTTTGATCTAACTAAAGTGAAACTGAGTCTAACCTAGACTTCCCTCCTGAAATAGATGTGCTGCCTCCTGAGTTGGAGTAGTTGATGCAGTTGAGACATAAGTAGGGAAGGTGGGTGAGAAGTCAAGGTGTAGGACATAGTGAAACAGGAGAACAAAGAGATGGAAATTCTCTGTGACTCATGTGTGATAATGAAGCATAACAACAGGTAATGAATTAGCCTTTGCTTGTGATGACAGTGATTTTGTTTTGATTGTTTGTTATACTTCATAATTTATTGCTATTTTTTTTAATGTAATCAAGTAACACTGTAGACTGTCACTGTCATTCTTACTAGACCTTGTGAGAAACAGCAGCAACTTTCATATTCTGTTCTCGGCACGTATGTGTGTGTGAAGTCCCGAAGCGGGCTATCAAAATAAAAATAACCAATACCTTTTTTGTTCTGTTTTGTTTGCTTTAGGGGAGACTGAATCAAGCCTTTAATAATGTTGAAATAATAATTTATGCTATGTGTTCAGATGGTTCCAGTACATTTAGAGAGCACACTGTAGTGCCCCAGTGCCATGTGTTACATTTCACTGGTGAGCCAGTGCTGTTACCCTTTTTCCTTGGAGGGTTAAAAGTAGTACTTTTGGTGAGTTATAACTAGGAATGATGAGTGCAAAACAGGTTAAATCTGAAGAACTTCTTAATTCACCTGGCTCTCCTGTCTGTTGTGGCCCCTTCTGACAATGACTGTTTCATTTCTTTCCCCTGAAGGCCCTTAGTCTATTTCCTAAACTGCCTGGATTCCCTTCTTCCCATGATATACTAAAACGGAGCCAGCAGCTCCTGTCTGCAGAAGAGCACCCAGGAACCCTGTTGTACTCACTGACACCACTTGCCAGCCTCTGCAAACCAGCAAGGTTTTGGACCCTTTGATCAGCAGGAAAGAGCTCTTGCTGCAGTAACCCAGCCTGCTCTTTTTCAATGTGTGGCTGTGCTCTGCAGGCTGTGTAGAGAGGGCTGATGCTTCCTGCTGCTAGCGCACAAGAAGTAGGGCTGTCGCTGCCAGTCTGCCACCCAGAGTCAGCACTGGCAGCCATACTCTGTGCTTGGAAGGCTGCAATTCAAATTTATGAGGACATTTCCTTCTCTGTTGTAGGTTCAAGGTGCAAGTTTCCGGGGTTGGAAGGAAGTGACGTCTATGTTCAATAAAGATGATGAACAGCAATTGCTAGCAGGATGCAAGTCTCCAAAATCCAAAGGGTGAGTAAAACCAATTGGTGTATCTGCTATTAAAATACACAAACTGGAACAGAAAAAATAGCAAAGCAGTGGAGGTAGACGACACTGAGAAGCAGTAGTGTTCAACTCCTGGAAGTGAAGTCACAGAGAGAAGCTTATGTGCATTTCAAAGTTCTGTGTATGTTAAGCTTCCAGTGACTAAGGCACACTGAATTAGAAAGGATGGGTATTTTTGATAACCTTTTTAGGTCTGTCAGGAAGAAAAGGGAATTTAGCCACATAATATTTTTTTTTTTACTGTAGAAAAGGAATAAAGTTTTCTGAGTAAAACAGTCATTCCCACCCTCCCCTTTTCCTCTTAAGAATTAATTATGTCTGTATTTTTTTCCATGGTTTACTTTCTCTTTTGAAGCCTTTTCTACACCTAAAAAGGTTAAGTGGAGTAGCTATCCCAGAATCTGCAGATCTTCCCTGTCAGAGCTGAGGTGGTTATGTGGACGGTTCTGCTGCTGGTACTGTTAGAGCTGTTCTCTGAACAGATCTCTTCCCAGGACAGACTGTTTTTCTGTTTCAGGTTTATGTAGGCTTTATCTACATGTGCTACCTAACTACCTCGCCTGCAAACAGGAGAAAATGTGCCACCTACCACTAAAGCTGTTCCAGCCAAATAATAGCGTTGATAAGACTTCCCATAGTATGTTTTGTTTCCGGCTTACTTTGAAATACATATATTTCATTATGCAAGCGTGTATATGTGCATGTAAGGGGGTGTGTGTGTATAAGCAATTAAGAATATAAATGCATATATTTCCATTTTAGCTTGTTGAATAAAACTTCCCAGCTACTCTTCCTGTATAATTTTATGGGTGTTACTAAGATGCTGGGCTGCTACAAGGGTCCTTTGTAATTGATGCTGAATATAAAAATCAGGTAACCCAATGAAGAGAGCAGAAGTTTGAAAAGCAAGTTACCACAACGTGGAAAGCTGTTTTCTTACTACTATGAAAACTACCTCTATTTTAAGTTTGGTGGTATTGTTGTATAACTGCATACAACAATTTCTACTTTAGTTTTAAAGAAAAATGCAACTTTTCAAGTGTGCTGCTCATGATATATGAGAAATGTTCAGAGTCTGTAACTGATTTTAACAGGATGAAAATTCTTAAAAACCCAATGATAAAATATAAAAAAAAAAAAAAACCTACAGGAAAAGCCATTTTAAAGATATTCAGTTGCTTCCATTTAGATACAGTGTCAAGCTTTCATTAATGGAAAAAAAAAATAGTGATAGACATACTAAAGTTTCAATGGTGGTTTTATTTGTGGCAAGAGAATTTGTATGCTACCAGCAGATAATGTTTTCAATTTACTATGTAGCCCATTGAACCCTGAAGGTGGTGTGTTTCACCACTGGTATTCAGCCTTTCCTTGTGGTCCATTATTTGTTTACGCACATAACCCTGTATGTAAACTTATGCTTAAACATTTGACATTATGTCTTTTAAATACTCCACATTACAACTATGAAATAACTCAGATAGAAGGTTCTTAATGGGATAAGAAATGTAATAATATGAGTAGTCTTTCAAATGTCTCAGAGAGAGAGATTGCAACAAAGGGTGTTTTTTCTTGGTTTAGGGAGGGGAACTGTGGGACTTCTGACCAGAAATCTGAAATAGCTATTTTCAAAATATCTTATGAAAAAAAAAAAGCTAGTATCTTTCAAGTCGTAAGACAGCCCTAATGTGTACAGTGACTGTTTTAGAGTATGAGGTTTAACTGGCAAGATAATTGGTAGTATGTGAAACTGAGGAACATAGTGAGTGATTATTAAAGCTGATAGTCGACAAAACATTTTCATATTCCCTCTGCTACTCTACCTCTGGGTTTGGTGGTTTTTTTGTTTGGGGTTTGGCTGGTTGGTTGGTGTTGTGCTTGATTTTGGTGGTGGTGGTGGTGGTTGTTGAAAGACCTGAATTGCTCTGATGTATGCTAAATTATTTCGTACATTTCCAAAGGCAGTTCGGTGTAAATCACTGGTGGGGAGGGGAGTTGTAACTTCCTGCTATAACAGGAAGTGGCCATGCTAAGTCCACTTCTGATTTACCACTGCAAGACTCTACTGTGTTTAGGCTTACGTGTGTATGAGGGTGTTTTTCCTGAAGTTGGCAGCAATGAATGTGCTGTCACAGACTGATGACCATTCCTTACTAAAAACATAATAAATTAATTGAATGTTTATTAATAACTATGACATGCATTGTGAAATTAAGACAATAATCACCTCATCGTTGTTTTTGTTCTAGAACAAACCTCAAGTTAAAGGAAGAGGTGAAGTCTGAAAAGAAGCCAGGGTTTTGGGACAGTTTGGTGATAAAGCAGAACGTCCCATCTAGGAAACCAGATGAGATTGAGGGATGGGAACCACCGCAGATTACCACAGCTGACTCTGCCAGTGATGCAGCAACTACTTTAAGTGACTATACAGCCTGGTCAGGCTGGGAAGATGAAACCAAAGGCTCCACAAAATATACAAACCTGGCCAGCTCAGGAAACAGTTCCAGGTGGAGTATCAAATCAGCTGGGAAGCTGGTTAGTATTAGACGTCAAAGCAAAGGTAACCTTACTGACAACTGGGAAGAACTAGAGTGATACTGGTAATGTGAAATACTTTATAGGTAAAAAGAGAAGGGTTCCATGATTTACTCGTATGTTTAAACCAAAATCAAATCTGCTCAATATTGCACCTTTATACAGTACTTTCTTTTATTCAAATTGTTACAAATTTTTGCTCACCTGATAGTAAATTTTCTTATTACATTGTTAAATAGCTATGTTTTCCACACTGAAAAAAAGTAGAGAATCTATTTTGTGCCTATATTTCACATTCAGACTCTGCAGTATGTTGGATTGTTGGTTTTACCAAAAAAAAATGTAATTCCTTAGTGAATGTATACACTGGTTGTAAATTTGACTGCCTTATGTATGAACTTCCACTAGCTTGAGGTTCTGTTTCTTTCCTGGTATTCGAGGGCCACTCAAATTTTAGTTTTGATGCTGTCCTTTTTTAACTACGAATACTGATCTGTCGCTTGCAGGGAGAATGCTTATACTTAGTAGACTGTTTTCCAAATCTTCAGCCTCAGCATATGCTTCAGCTTGTGCACACAAGATGCTCAACTGTCACAATGTGTTTATACTGTGTATGAAATAGGAAACTATTATTCTGATGTAATTCCTTCCATCACAGGATCTTCATCAATAGTCAGGTCAAAAGGGTCTTCCAGAGTTGGGTTTGTTTTGTTTTTTATATCGAACACTGCTTGACAAAGCCAAGCTGCTCAGTTTTTAAGATGCATGTTATGCCAAAAATAAAAATGATTGGAAATTTGGAAAGCAGCAGTGAGTAGAGTATAAGATGATCTCGATATTCGGTATCTGTTTTTCTGAATCTAGGGATAAGTTGCTTCTTAAGAAAGGTGTATGTTTTGTTGGGTTTTGTGTTTGGTTTTGTTTTGTTTTTTTTTTTTAATTTTTACGATAGCTGGTCCTTGTTCTCCAAACAGCTTTTTGTTTTGTGCTGTTGTTCCTTCCTCCCTTACCCCAGAAGCGGTGGTTGGATTATATGCTGACATTTTCAGGGTAACTGAGTAACTGATCCATTGCAGGTATGTGCATGCACACAACTTCTGAAGCGTTTGTGTTACAAAGGTCTGTCTTATTAGCTACTGATATTTTTTTATTTTTTTTTTGTAAAAGAAGGTGAAGTGTTAAACTTGAGATTTGAAATGTATATAAGAATACTAAAAGTGCCTCTTTCTAGCATATTCTCTTTCATTAGCAGCATGGCTGATGTCAGATCCAAAGTTGGTTTCCATTTTATTTATATGACCGGTATAAATACTGCTTTAAAATTCATGGAAAAAAATCAAACCAAAAGTTTCCTAAGACATGAACAGTAGGCCTTTTCTCTCCTGATAGGTAAACTGGTATAACAGAGCTGAGAACTTGTTGACTGCCTAGCAATAGGACCAGTACAGTTGGAAGATCAAGTTTGCATTTCAGAGAAAATCAGCATTTTTACAAGAAAGCATATACCTTTATATAATGGATGACTTGCAAGAAGCTTATGCTGATGAAAAGGGATGCATGCAATCTTCTTCTAAGCTTCTACCTTGTTTCTCAGTGTACTGATATGTTACTTCTTTCTCAGCTCGCTCTTTCTTCTCTCCCAGTTCATGCATAGTTTTCCGGCTTGCAGTTCCTGCACAGCCACAGCTGGTTTTAGGAGATTCCTGCTGAGATGTGCCTGGAGGGAAAGGGTAGCAGAATGATTTTGTTTTTTTTCTTCTGGTATTAATAGATCATTAAAAGACATTGTTCTTAAGTTTATATAGAACGTCAGTGTTTTGTGCTACAAAACGGGATCTTGTAACTGGCAAATATATATGTAAAATTGGCATTATATATTTAAAAACCATGCTAATGGAGAAGGGGTTAAGCATTATATTGCGTAGTTTAGTCTGCGAGTAAACTCTGTGTTTGTCTTTGGCAAGTACGTGTGCCGAGGTTTAATGATAGGAAAGAATCATTATTCTTGGGTAAAGTATGCTGCATTTTATAGTTTATGGAATACCCTCTAAAGCATGAGCTAGTACTTAGCTTGGGTGTTGGTGCTGGCCTAAAAGAATGGGAAAAGATCTGGTAGTAGCCCTCAATATTTTGCTCTCAGAGATGGGCTGAGATCTTGTTCATTTCCCTCCTGAAGAAAATATTTATACTGTGACAAGTAAAGGGTTTGCCTTGCACATTATACTGTCAAGTGCCTGTTTCTCACCTTGATGATGTGTTTGATGCACAGCTTAACTGCAACATTTTTCAATTTGTTTTTAAATGTATGATAAAGAATATGCCCACAAAGCTGAAGGCTATTGTAAAAAAAAATTACATCCAAGTGGGAAATTGAGATATGTCAATTGATGGTTTAACTTCTAGTGATGAAAGTTTTGGTGTGCTGTTTAAGTGGTATTTCCTCAGAAATAACCATTCTAAGGATGAACATTATTAAATATAATTTATTGTTATGCTTTAATAATGTATTTGTCTTTTGAGAACTCACTGACGTGAGCTTTTCTTCTCTTCTGTTTAGAAACTTGTTTGAATTTTCAGGATGGGGTCCTCTTTTCTTTTACCTTCTTTAGATGCTTAACCACATTATGCATTTATGGGCTTAAACTATACACAGCTCCATGTGTGGAATAAGTGTAGAATATGTCCCTTAATATTTGTTTTGAAATTGCATTTCAATCTATGTGAAATGGTTTAGAAGAAGGTAGCATTAAGATTGTATGATAAGATTGCACAAAATAAAATATAGTTTATATTGCTTTCTCGTAGCCAATCTGCATGATTGTTGGCGTGGTTTTAACGGGAATTAAAAGCTTCATGTGGCTGTAACTAGTCACTTAACTCTAAGCAAAGTTCTTTCTGAGTATTTTTATTTATTAGCATAATTCGCAAAAAAGAAAAGTAGTATTTTCCTTATGAATAAAGATTTAGTTTGAACTGAAATGCCTTATTCTTTGATAACTTTATCTCATTTTATTTGTCATGTGAGTTTGTTTCTGTTCATGTGGACATTACTTGCATCATTGGAGAATGCAACCAAGGAAGTAAAAGCTGCATTTGTACAAACTCGGCGACTCACAGCATCTCAGAAGCTGCAGCGACCTAGATTTAAAGCATCACCCATTGCTTTCCCAGTAGGAAGAATTCATTGGTTTTGACAAAGTGCAAATATTTTGCTTCACTGGTATTTATTGGTTTAAACTTTTTTTTTCTTTCCCATTTATTGGCTCTTACGAAAGCTTGGGCAGAGCAACATTCTTTCCCTAAAGATTTCACCAGCTACATGTGAACCGGAGGACCTGGAATGCTTTTGCATACCCTGGCCCTGTAAGGAGGTGAGAGGTGCACACCCTGCTCTGTGACAGAAGTGAAATGCAGCTGTTGTTACCAGTAGATCAGCTACAGAAAGAAGCATAATAGCAGCTTCTCATTCTTCCACTCTCTGCTGCCTGCTTTGTTGTCGAAATAGACTGAGCAGGGAACACATAGGCAAAATGTTTCTTACTGGAGTGTGAACCAGCTGAAACAGAACATTTTATTCATACGTTACATTCTTGGGGGGTGGGGGGAAATGTATAGAGATGCTTCTGACTAAACGGGTGGGGCAGGTGCACATCTGGGCAGGTGAAAGGGAGTGGAGGGCCCTGCATTTCCAGCCCCTGCGTAGACAAGGAAAGACCCTGCCAGATAAGGAGCATAGCTGCTCCCACAACCCAGGTGAACTCAGCCCGGCCTTCGTCTCGATTTCCAAAACTCTCAGAAATGCTTGGTGGTGTATGTGAACATCACATGACCAAACTGTAGGTCCTATCTTAGCACAGTCTGAAAAGAAAATGAATGCATATGTTGTTTAGCTGTTTCTTACGTATCTAAATTGTTCTTACTGATTTATTTTTTCTTCCGAGGGCCTGACTGTTGGTTTCTGATGTATCTGGGAAATGAAACCAGCACTATGAGAAGAGCTATTTCCTAAAAGGCTTAGTAACTGGTTTTAATTTGCAGAGGTGTATATCCTTAGATGTCTGCCTGTCTCTCAAAAATTCTTTGTAGCATGACTGCTTTGTGCCATGCAAGACAGAATCAGACAGGAAAAGAGTTCAGTGTAGAAATTGAAAGGAAGAGTTGTATTTATTTTAAGTGCACTCAGTGTAATAGCAAGAAAAAAAAATGTTGCTTCTGTGGTTACAAAGTGAAAAAAAAAAGTATGAAAATAATCAGAAACTTAGGGTATAAATAATAGAAAATATCTGAAATATATAATAGTAAACAAAGTGTAAGGAGAAGACATTTTTTCATATGGTATTTACCAACTCTTATGACTGCTAATAAATAAAGAAATAGCTGCTGTGTCTTTGGGAAGAAAATTTTCCTATTCCATGTTTTAGTATTTACTAAAAGATGCAAGAAAGCAACTGTATTCTTTTAAAGTCCATAACAGTTTGGTAAAAGCTTGGCTGGCACTTACACTTCCATGCTGTTGAGACACAGGGTAACACCAGTGAGAGCTTAATAACACCATTTTGAATGGTGAGTCTGCTATTGGAAAAGAAATAGCTTTGCGCGCGCTCAGAGAAAAATGCACAGCTGTATTTTGCAAGACTACTTTGTCCACTGATTAAAATAATAGTGATATTTTGCTTTCTAGTTGCTCTAACCCCTTGTACTGAGGAGAGTAACTGGACAGTTGTTTAAATTTCTCAGGTAGTTGGCTGTTTTATTTATTTGAGGTTGTATAGTAAACCAGCTCAGATTTGATACAGAGCCATTCCTAGCAGTCTCTTCTGGCCTTTCTTGTACCTCTTTCCTTGAAACCCCCAAATGCTGTTGTCGTGAACATCTTGTTTGTCCAGAACTCTTACAGTTCTCCACAAGATTACACTGCTCAGTGCTGCTGGGGTTGGAGAGGCAGAGAAAATACCACAGTGCATGCGTTTGTGCTGGAGAAAGGGAGAGAGACTCATGCATCCAGAGTCCAAGTTTTGCACTTGTGGTATATTAAATTTTTGCTGCTAAAGCTTTCTCGTGTGCAAGATAATATTAATTCTTCTTTGCCTTGGTTTGTTTTTGCACTTGATCTGCTATTAGCTTTTTTTTTGGTCACACATGCAAAGACATCCTTTCTGATTATGTGAAGACTTAATCTTTGCTGTTGCTCTCATGATGAGCACCCACTTCTAGGCAGTCTTGCCTTTGGCTTAACACCTGTAAACAGTTTCTCTTTTGAATGTTTGGACAGAAACTTGGCAACCAATATTTGACAGGACAAACAAAGGAAAACAAGTCAAGCAGCATTTCCCATTAGGAAGTAAAGTATTGTTTGATAGGACAGAGCACAAGATTCCCAGAAGTCATGCTATAGATACAGCACTGCTGTACATAGGATTCTTTTGAAAATTAGATTTAATAAGATAGGTACATGCTTTTTTTTTGTTCTTTATAAACTTGCACGTCTCCTGAAGTGTGTTAACCTGTCTGCAGGGTGTGGCTGTCGTGCTGCTGCTTGCAAGGGAGCACGTGCGTGTCGAACCAAACTGTTGTGGCCAAGATGGACAGCCTGTTGATGGCTTAAGCCGTGGTGGAAGATCTGAGCTCCTGAGTTGTCTGGTGACAACTGGCTGCATGGGGAGAGGGGGAGGGCTTTGAAGCCAAATTAAGGAGCAGATGTTTTAGCACTGAAGAATGAAACAGAGTATAAGGAGAAGTAAGAAGTTCAGAACATGTGAGGATGTTCCTAGGGGATTAGTATTAATTTTTACTACTCAGTCAGGGGTTTAGTGTTAGAGATTCAAAACTAACACACAGCTAGTCAGTCCTCTTCCCTAGTGTTTTTTTTCTTGGTTACCCTATTCAAGAACAGGATTTTTGGCTGTGATGAGCAAGTGGAAAGAACGTCCCCTGCTCACAGATACAAAATGAAGAGTTTGGATGCTTTTGACATTGGTGCTTCCTACAGCAAGCACTTCTTCAGTTCTATTCAGTACTACTCTGCCTATAAATTAGACTTAACAGATCAAAAGTGTAGCAAGCAAGTGGAGGTGGCAGAATACTGTACTTTGAAACACAGAATTAGTATAAAGCGTATGGTCAGCTTGCAGCAGGAATTTAAGTGGTGGTGGGATTAAACTATTGCCATTCTAGCTGAACTGAACAGCTCCATCCAGTACCTCACTTCTTCAAATACTGTACTTTCAGCATGCTCTTAACAGATTCCTGAGCTTTTTCCATCTTCCCCTCTCTTCTCTGAGATCACTATTTCCCATTAATGTCAGGATACTGCTTTTTCCTCTTAGTTGATGAAGTATGTGCTCGAGGTTGAAGTGTTTTCTTTCATTTCCTGTAAACCTATGGATCTGGAAATTTGAGTGCAGAAGATTCATATGCTTGACCTTGCTGGAGGTAAGTCCCATACTCTCACTGGTCAAAAGTAAAGCACCTGAGGTCATGTTCAGTATGCTGGCTGAGTTTAGTGTCCTGTTTCTAGCTGTTGCAGTCACTTCTGGGGCACTTTGCCCATGTCTTCTGTAAGTGTCTATAAAGTATTTGGCTTGTTAGATTGGGGTTATGGGACTTCTAAATGTCAGATACTGAAGTATCTATCACCCATTTTTTTTAAGTTTTTCTCTTATTGCCTCCTTTCTCTACTAGTATATGAATTATTTTCATACTTATTATTGGCTCAAATACTTTTATACAAGACTGTTTAGTCAATCTCTAGTCCAGCCCCCTTCTACAGCAGGTTCACATAGAACAGGTTGCCCAGGCTTGCATCTGGGGGGGGGGTTGAAAGTTTCCAGAGGACCCTCCACAACCACTTTGGGCAGCCTGTTCCAGTGCTCCATCACCCTCACAGGAAAGGAGTTTTTCCCCATGTTCAGGTGGAACTTCTTGTGTTCCAGCTTCTGACCACTGGCCCTTGTCCTATCACTGTGTACCACTGAAAACAGACTGGCCTCATCCTCTTACCTCCCACCCTTCAGATATTTATAAGCAGAGCTGGGATCACCTTTTGGGTTTCTTTTCTCCAGGCTAAACAGCCCAAGGTCTCTCAGCCTTTTCCTGAAGAGATGTTCCTGTCCCTTAATCATCCTTGTAGCTCTTCATTGAACTCTCTAGTATTTCTCTGTCCCTCTTGACCTGGGGAGACCAGAACTGGACACAATACTCCAGATCTGGTCTCATTACGGCACAGGGGGAGGAGAACCTCCCAGGGGAGGGAGTCCCAGGTCCTCCTTGGAGCTGCTCTCCAGCAGGTCAAACCCTGACCTGTACTGGTGCATGGGGTTATTCCTCCCCAGGTGCAGGACTCTGTACTTGTCCTTGCTGAATTTCTTTGGGTTCCCCCCCACGCAACTTACCCAGATCTCGCTGCACAGCAGCACAGCCTTCTGGTCTGTCAGCCACTCCTCCCAATTTTGTATCAGCCGCAAACTTGCTGAGGGTGCACTCTGTCCCTTCATCCAGGTACTTCATACATATGTTGGATAAGACTGGACCCAGTACTGACCCTGGCCTTGTTGAAGTCAGGGTAAGCAGCACCTACTGCTTTCCCCTGATCTGCCCAGCTAGTCACACCATCATAGAAGGCTAGCAGTTTGGTAAAGCATGATTTCCCCTTGGTGAATCGGTGTTGACCACTCCTGACAACCTTCTTTTACTCCACCTGCTTAGAGATGACCTCCAGAATGAGCTGCTCCATCACCTTTCCAGGGATGGAGGTACACCTGACTGTTCTGTAATTTCCTGGGTACCCTTTCTTGCCCCTTTGGAGGACTGGAGCAATACTGGCTTTCCTCCAGTCCTTGGAATCTCTTCTGTTTCTGATTCTGCACTCAAAATCACAATTTCTGAGGCTGGAATAGAAAAATCACCAAGTCCAGCCTATGACCCAACACCATGACATCAGCTAGACCATGTCACTAAGTGCCACATCCAATCTTTTCTTAAACACCTCCAGGAATGGCAACTCTACCACCTCCCTGGGCAGTCCATTCCAGTGTCTAATCACCCTTTCTATGAGGAAGTGCTTCCTAAGATCCAACCTAAACCTCGCCTGGCGTGGCTTGAGGCCCTGCTCTCTCATCCTGTCACTAGCTGTCTGGGAGAAGAGTCCAACCCCCACCCCAGAGTCCAACCCCCACCTGACTATAACTTCTTTTCAGGTAATTGTAGAGAGTGATAAGGTCCCCCCTGAGTCTCCTCCAAGCTGAAGAGGCTCCACACCTGATCACTACCATTAGCGTAGCAGGCACCTTAACTGAAAGGAAAGATAATAATAAAAACAACACCACTCCCCCCTGCCCCCCCAAAAAAACCACAACCAAACACAACCCCCACAAAATACATAAAATAACACCCCCCCATGTATTGAAACCTCCCATCTGTCAGCAAATTCAATGGATAAGGTTGGTATATCAGGGAAATTTAAGTTAAAGCAAATAAAAACTATCTCCTGAGGAAATATTTTATGCTTCTTGTGCAGTGTATTAACAGTCCAGCTATACTATTAAAAACCCAAAGTGCTGATAAAACCCATTATTGAAAAGCAATGTCACTCAGGCTGTTTGTACACTTCTCACTCCATTACCAATTGCTACAGAGAACAGGTTATAGAAAGATCTTATAAAATTCAAACTGATTCATCTCTATGCACAAGAGACTTCTAGGATAACAGATAAAACTATGATTTATTACACTGTACAAAGCTAGATTCAGAAGCAGCAAGTGCAGAATATAGTACATGATTTATTTTTCTGTATGTTACATACTATTTGTTACATTTCATTGACAAACCCAAAACTTCCCTAATGTTTCCTTTACCTTCCCTAAGCCAAGCAATTAATTTTGTTTAAAGGGTAGGAGAAAAGAGCTTTCTGGAGAATTTATCATCTTGCTAATTTGGCAGAAGGTGCTTCAGCTCAGACTGACTTTCAGCTTGTAAAGACTTGTCTGTTTAGAACTGCACGGGGTAGACTATAACATCCTGCCCCTGGACCAGTCTAGAAACAAGCAATTCCACATTAAATTTCCACACAGTCTTCTTAGAAGATGAATTAATGTAGTTGCATTTGTAGGTATACCAAACAGTATAAATGAAGGCTGTAGCTACCATAAAAAAAAAAAAAAGGCAAAAGCAAAAAAACCCAAACACTTGCCAGTAGCCCCAGATTTGTCTTCGGTTATGCAGGCTGTGCTGAGATAGGTTATATCTTTAATAAAATCCTTAAGAAAAATAAATATTTTTGTATTATGTATGTACAAAGATTGATTGATTTCCTTCACTCACAGATTCAACAACAGTTAAAACTCCAGGTCTTGTTCGTTCACTAGCTCACAATGATTAATGCCACCGTGGTAACTGATGTATTAAGAGTCCAAGAGAAGATTGGCCTGTTCTTTAAAACAATGCCAATTATATGGAGGTGTTTTGAAGAGAGTGGCTTGAAGAAAGGAGGGTTAACAAAAAACCCTCCTTTGGTCCCTGTAAGAGTAGTTTTAAGTCTTCCATGAAATTTTCAAAGCTCCCCCACATAATTTTAACCAACTATTAAGGTGTCAAATGAATGGATTTAAAGTTGAGATTAAAATTCTCTTTCTTGGACTTGAAAAGAAGTCCACTGCAGATTTCCTGACAAAAGAAATTTTCTTAATGTGTCGTCTCCTCCTCAGCTCTTTTCTGCACAAAAAGAATATGTAAAATAAGCCTGTCTGGTACTCATTACCCCATATCTTTTTTGTTTAAACCACAACAAAACATTACACTTAAATATATTGCACAAAAAGTGTAACATATCCTGCCTGACTCTTCACAAAAATGGCCATGAACATAGGAGAACAGTTACTGAACATCTCAAAATTTGAAGAGATCAATGAAATGCTGAGGAGATACTGGCATGAAACAGGTGTCTGGATCACTGGCTGTGCAGGGGTGTCCTGTATCCTGCAAAATAAATGAGAGAAAAACTAAGTTCTCTTCATGTCCATAATCTCCCTCCACCAACAATAAAAAAAAAGTCATCACATACATGTACATAGAACTACTTCCACTGTAAACAAACTGATAGGAACTTGGTCTTTAAGAAATCACTATATTTTTCTTTACCTGTTTTAGACTAAGCTGTTACAAAAACAAGCCTTTCCAGTTTGACTGTGGTAGTGCAGGGTAGCTTCAGATTTCAGAAAACCCTCTTCCCCCTACCAAAACTAGAACCTGAGTCTGAGCTCCTGAAAAAGCTTCATATAAAAAAAAAAATGGATGAGGAATAAGTGTAATAAAATATGTAACTGCTTTGTTTAACCTAAGTAATCTGTTTAATGAAAATCTCAAGTCAACTTCTACTTGGGGGGGGCGGGGGGAGGCAGGCAGGGAGGAATGAGGAAATGAGCTCCTTACTTTCACAGTGAAGGGCAGCAGATAATTCCCAAGAAAACAAAATAAACCAACCCACCATCAGGGTGTCCCAATCAAAAAATCTTTTTCTGCCTTGGTTGCTTTTCTTTCCCATCCCAACATCTTTTTCTCCTCTTTCACTCCTACCTTTTGCCCATGTGGAAGCACTGCCTTGAAACTAAAGTTAGCGCCCAGACAGGTTAGGAATACAGAAGATAGACAGGATGGAAAGGCTTTGTCATTACCAATTGACTAAGCCTGCAGTGCTTGCTTTAGTATTGCAGAAACTCAAACTCAGCACAATTCTTTGATTATTTAAGATTCTAATTCCTCTTCAAATGAAAACTGCAGGAAGGAAACACTAGAGGTGTAATGAGAAGGTGGCTCAGAAACTGTCCTCTCGACGTTTTAAGGGGCTTCTCTCAATAGTCCACCAATGCTTAGGAATTCACCATGTGGGGCAAGAAAACAAGAGTAAATTCACTGTAAGTAGACCAGACTGCTGCATTCTTCCTTTCTTTCATTTCCATAGGAAATTAAGTTATATGAAATTCAGTTCAGAGAAGGAAAGAACCTGTAAGAGAAATGTTTTTCTCACTGAGAAACTTACATATAAGGAAAGTGCTGTCAAAGACGCCACATTATTGTCCAAAGTCATTAGAACACCATAGTGCACTGGGTGAAAATCACCCTAAATGCTACTCTGCTTTTCCAGTGAAAATTGTTACTCTATAACCATATCATCTGTTATTTTTTTTCATTAAGTCTGTAGATGACTACATGAAAATATCATTTGGTATCACCTCATCTTCCCACTTTTTTTGCAATGATTGCTTTAACATCAGCTGAGAACCAGCTGTTAATCTATAACAGAGTGAAAAACAAGTGAAAGAGAGAACAGACAAATAGGTTACACCCCAGGTAGAACTGCCTGTGTGGGGAATTTGCAGATGAAAAAGAACAGAAGACTGAGACCAGAAGTGTAAAACATAACGCCTTCATCTGGAGATGACATCTTCAATGAAGACCTACACCACAGCAGAAAACACTCGCAGAGGTATTTGCTAATGAGCTATCATTTTCTCTACCCACTGCCATGCCAAGGGTTATGCTATTACCTCCCTAGTCTCCAGGAACACATCAGAACCGGATTCGGAGAAAGAAGCTAGGTGCTTCTTCTAGTGCTTATTTGTACTCCTAAATGTTTTAGACATTTTAACATTATGTCTGCTTTACTCTGCACATCATCATAAACCCCAAACTTCTGCAAGCTCTGCTCAGTCAGGAATTACAGGTCCAATAAAAATCTTAGTGAGATCAGTTTAGGGGTCTTTTTAGTTATTAAAAACAACAGAAACAGCAATTTTTAGTGAAAAAAGTGATGACTGAGAAGAAGAATCATAACTTTCCAGTAATTATGAGTATTCCTCCTTCCAAGAAACATGTATTTCTCCTGAAGTTACATTTAATAGTGTTGAAATCATATTGATTTTTCAGGTATCTACTTAAAGCTAATTTGGTTTTAATTTTTTTTATTAACAAGAGAATTCACTAGGAGGGGTGCCTTTTACTGGAAAATGTAGTTGTTTTCTTCCTCAAATTTTATCATAACTGGACATGAAGAAGCTCCCATAACAACTTTGGGGCTACAGTCGCTTTCTGTATAATTCTTTCCACCATGTTTTTTTATTCAGCAAGCAACATTATAATTGTCTCCCCTGACTCTCCCAAGTCATATGCAGGCTGTTTGGGGAATTTCTTTTCAGAGAGACTCTTTCATGAAAGTATATGACTACAGCATTCCAAGTGGAAAAAAATCCATTTCAGTACCCTTGCGTTACAGAAAGTTATCTGAGTTTATGTTACTCTTCAGATTTCCGCGATCTGAATACATCGGGGAGGGCAGAAACACGGAGTGCAGAAACAGTTTACAACACTGAGTGCAAAGAAGACTATTTCTTAGCAAAATCTGGCTGACCTCACTGACACCACAGACCTATGTTCATTCAAAGTTGCATTATGGTTCCTAGCTTAAATGGCATTGACAGGGAATATGGCAATACTAAAAAACAAATCTCATGAAAAACTGATATGGAAAATCATCACTACCTTACCTAATAGGGAAACAAGAAACAAGGATTCTTGTTGTAGGGAAACAATCAAAACAAGGAGTATCAAACAATTAGAAATCAACATTATTCACTTTGACATTACAGCAATGAGAACAGATGAGACACACAGGAAATACCTTGAGTAACAAAGCAAGGTGGTAGTCCTTTGAGATCGTGAAGAAGGAAGCAGGAAGGAGAGCCGTAAAGTAAAAGAAGCAGAGTTAAAGTTTACTGAAGCTAAGGTTCATATGCCATTTAGTAAAATAGTCGTTTATTCTTGTGGCAAAACACAAGCATCTGGAGAATCAAAACCAGCATAAGCCCCAAGAAGAATAAAAGCAAGTGTGAAGCATATCACTTCTGTGCAACAATTACATTATTTTTCATAAAGCCCTGGATATTGAAAGAAGACAAGGTATTTCATCTTCTGCATCCATCTCTGGGATAACTGCAGGGTGCTACTACTGAGTGAGATAAGAAAATAAAAGTCAACAACAAAAAAAGACAACAGATTTTTTTTCAAAAAAATTGAAGTGTTGCCTAGTGAAATGTTGCCTAGAAGACACAGTATACACAAAAAGCACTCAGAAGCATCAGTAAGTAATTAGTCTGCACTTTTACACAACTAAAATGATGTATTTTTCTCACTTTCATCATGGACAAATACTTTACCAAGAAGTCACTTCTGAAAGATAGTCATTCAGTATGAGAAGTTTATCATCATTCCCTCTAACATGGAAGAGTGCAAGATGTTCTGTTACATCACTGTACTTCCTACAATGAATTTAGGAGTCTCCTCCTTGTATTTAACTTCATTATGGCCCCAGGTTTTAAACAACTTCAGGAATAGAAATGCTGATTCCTGAAAAGCTCTTAAAGACTTGTTAAAAGGAATACTAAGGTTACTACAGCATAGTGAAAAGTCATTTCCCTACTTAAACTGTTTGCTAGTTCAATTTGGTAGCCATCAGTCCCTCCTGCAAGGCCTTCTTTAAAAGGACACAGAATGCAGGACTGAAAGAATTTCCTGTGTGTAGCCCTCTCATGTTGCCAGCAATTACATCGTATTATCACTTTCTTCAACTGATGAATGCTCTTCTCATCACTAGCTAGCCCTGTGTTTTGTGGCTATTGCAGAAGCTTGCTGCACCGCTTTGGTTCTTAGAAATTCCCAACTCTCAGCATAAATTTAGCTACAAGTAGTTTCTGCAACTTGTTTGCACCAAGAAAGTCCCTTAGTTTAAATAACTTCCCTAAGTAGTCTCACATCTATTCAGCCCTTCTGTCTCCAAGAGGAATTTACAGAGAGCAGTCACATTCCTTCTTAGCTTTAACACAGCTAAGTTAAAAGAAATTAACCTCTGCTAGTTGTCTTTGTGCCTGATCACTTGCATACTTCTTCCTCTGCAACTATTGCAATGTTTTGCTTTGTTCTTGAATGAGAGGAGGAAAAGATGCAATACCAAGAAGGTTTTTTTGTGTTTTTTTGGTTGTTTGTTGTTTTTTTTCCCCATATGCCAAATGGAACTAGGCAGAGTAAAAGCTTCAGTAGAGAATAAAAAATCTGTACAGATACACTTATATACCAAAACCTGACATATTTAATTTAATAATCCATCTAATCAATACCAAAGCTTGAATGAATTCTTGCTTTGAGCTTTAGCCAGTCAGGTCTTGAAAACATCCAAGGATGGAAACTGCACAACCTCTGTGATCAAACCATGCCCTTGCTTGGCTGTCCTTTATGGCAGGCTCTTCAGTTCCTCTGAAGTGTTTTCCTCCAGCCTTTCCTCACAGTCCTCAAGCCTCCCTGATTATTTGGCCCTCACCTAAACACCATCCAGTTTATCAGTGTTTTTTGTTTTTTGTTTTTTTTTTTTTTTTTTATGGCAGACCCCTAGCTGGATGCAGTATCCCAGGTGCAGCCTGAGTGCCAAGTGAAACGGGATAATCACTTGCCACTGCCTGCCGGCTGTGCTATTGTTAAAACCCGACACCTTATCCTTAACACCTCCTACAGAATTTTAGTGCAGAACCATGCAATTAAATCTGTAACCACACTGTCACTTTAGGACCTGCCCAAATATCCAGGACGATGCAGTCAGCACTGGAATGGTGACAGAGCAGGTACTGCTCATCAGTCCAAACAAGTACCTTTAGAACTTACTGTGCTGTGGTTTTATATTTTTAGTAACACACAAAACTTGTGCTGTTATTCCAGTAGTAGATTGGAGTAGTCAAGGTAACAAGACATCTGCTTGCACAGGTTCACTGCCTCTTCCTATCATACATTCATATTTCATTACAAACCCATTTTAGTCATTCTGAATATTAAAATGCCGTACTTTTAATTATACCAAGATCAGAATAAGGGAAATCACCCTTTCATTAACGTTTACACAGCAAAGCCCAACAATCCAAACAAATCCAATACCAAAACCGCCCACCTGCATGCATTCTGTGTGCCTACCTCTAAAATTTCCTCTTTCAAAGAGAAAAATTTACCCTACATATTGGGCAACCCAATAAAGAGTTCATCCCCTGTAATGAACAGTTCTTAGACATTCTTGACATAGGTTCTTCAGCAAATGCCGAGCTTTTTCACAGCAGAAGCTAGTTCTCACTACCTGCTTTCCTACCATTGATTTAGCAGAACATAGGAGCCCTTCCAAAGTACTGTTGTGATATCAAGTATGCCAACTTTTAGCATCATTCAGTAACCCACTACTTCAATGAAAGCTAGATTATTCTGTTAAACAACCTAGTTTTTTCTATGGAAAATAAAAAAGCCTCAGTGACATGAACCTCCTCTTGAAATCACAGAAAGATGACACAAGAGCTACTCATTTCTGTGAATTAGAATATGAGCATTTTCCAGGATTTGTCAAACATTTCTTGGTCTGGTCTTTGAGCTGCAAAATTAAAAGAAGTCTCACTACCTAGAAGGCTGGATTATGGTGCAACACAAAGTAAAAGCAGGACTATGTGTTCACACACAAATTAAGCCTGAAAATACAGAAATTAACTGTAAAACAGAGTATGCTTCATGGTGAACATCAAAACCAACACACAATGCATGCTGAATGAAGTTTCAAGCATTCCTCCAAGCTTCATATGGGACAGAAGCAAGACTGTAAAAATACAGAGCTCTACACCAATTGATTGCCATGTCATCATTAGAAAAGCGATGTCATAAACCAGCTGACTTCATACAAGGCCCTAACAACTTTGCATAAGCTTATATAGATACAGGACACACTCTTTCCACGGGGTACTTTCCCTTGATTTTAAGTACTGAGGTTCTCAGCTATAAAGAGGTAAGAATGCTAGGTAAAGAACAACTTTGGAATTTAATACTGATTTTATTTGGAAGTTTTATATATTATTGAACAGTTAGACATTAGCTGTCCAATCATATTTCACATGAGAAAGCTGACGAGATGATCACCAGTAGTTGTCTGAACCGATTTTTTTTTATTATCTATTTTCAAACTTCTTACCTTCCAAAACAGGATACTACAGTGTCGACAGAAATGCAAGGTGTCCCCGTACTGTTCCTTTACTGGGTAGTATTTCTGAAGTGCAAAGTACATCAGCTTCCAGTCAATGTGACCTTTCTCTGATGGCATCAAATGCCTACAAAACTGGAAATAAAATTAATATCTTCCATTAAAACTGTTAAAGAACTAATCAAAGTTAAAGGATTGGAAGGGGAAAAAAAAAAAAAAAAGAAAAAAGGTAGTTAAACCAAATTTCTGTAACTGGGATTCTTTGAAGTCAATAATCTGACATCATACAGCTCTGCAAAGCAGTGACAGAGATATAGCCACACACACACACACACACACAAAAAAAGAAGGTAAAAAACTAAAAATAGGAGGGGGCATATTTGCCAAGAAAATGTAGGCCATACATAGACAATCTAACTCTACTGTCTTGAAATTATTCTAATTATAGTCAAGAGCCACATAACAAAAACAATACCTAGAAAGTAAGTAATTAATTTTATACTTTGAAAACTCAGGAATGAGATTATTGTTCTTACTAAAGCTGTTCTAGTTTCCCTTTCTAATCGCTGTCTCTCTCCCTTATTCCCTTTCTCTTCCCCTTTGGAGGGGGAGGGGGGTTAACAGAGAGCATCTGTTATAGGTCTAAGGGGCCACCCTGACCATGAACTGTGACAACAATTATTATGAATTACAAATAGTGGTTTTCTGTGAAGACATGAACTATAGATTTAAGGAATGCTTTTTCTTTCATTTTAAAAGTATATACCTCATTATTTTTCACATTAACTTATGATCTCTCTAGGATAGCAATAGTCAGTGATTGATGTACTTCATGAGAACGTAATCTACATGTAAAGATTAGCTGATGCACAACAGCTATTTCTCCCCAGCTTAATACACAGCCAAGGTTTATTAAGTATACATTTGTAAAAGGCTTCTGTTCCACTCAGTGTGGATTAATGCTAATACATTAAGGGCTTTCTTCATTCAGAAGACAACTCCTACATGGGGAGAACAGCACTGCCTTTCTGATTCTAGCTACACTCCACTTTGTTTCACAATAGCTTCCCTGTGTAGAGTTGTTCTTTCTTTCAAAAGTGCTCTTCAGATGTCAAGTATGTTTTTGTGATTGTTTCAACAGTTCAACAAATACACTGCAGAGGACAGGAAAAACAACCTATCATGATTCTATAGCTTATTAAGCTAGTAGGCTTTTAAACAGAAAAAGCAGAATTTCATAGTGGAAGATAAATAAAATCATTAGGTTTCTACATTAATGACCTAGATAAGAAATCGAATGTGAACATTTAGAAATGAACTCTACACACCTGGGTAAAAGCATCCTTTATAAGGTACAGGACTAGCTAATTAAGCTTTCCAGTAGAAGTGATCCTATTTCCCAGCATTACCTTTATGTAACAGCTTCCTCTCAAACCAGTTTTGTCACTGTTCAATAGAGCTTCTCTCATCTAGCCTCAAAATCCACTCAACTGATACATTAACCTTAAACTTCTTATTCCTCCTAGCTCCACCTTGCATTCTCCTGAGCTGCTCTGAAGAAGAGTTTTGCAGTTTGACTTTGTCTTTCTATTCTCTATGAAGTTCATTCTAAAACCTTTCATCTCACCAAAATTCCTATTTGGGTCAAGTGCCCATGAGGTAACTGAGCTTCACTTCTATCTTCCCTGTTATCCGTTAGTCACTGACCAAATGTTACCACCTCAACCTGTCAGATTTAAGAATTCCTACATAGCTCTAATGGTTTGTTTTTTTAATGAGGAATTAACAGAAAAGTACCATTTATCTTTCTGTTCTTAATTTCAAAGTCACAAGAGCTTGTGGTTTTTTTTGTTTTTTTTTTTTTTAAAAAAAACAACCCACACACCACCAAAATCAACTCCTACCCTCCCCCCCAACACACACACAAAAAAATCACCTTACAGTAGACTTTTTAAAAATCATGCAAGGAACCAGCCTGATATCTATCCTAAACTCACTGAAATGCTGAATACAACTTTTAGTATGAACCAAGACACCCCAAAAGAACTTTTTCACTATTAGTGCACACTGTCACATTTTTATCTCAAAAAGGGGGAATTCAAGCTTCATTAGTAAATAATTACTATTATTATTTACCACATTATAAAGATAAGGGCCACATTTATGCAAATGATAGAGTTTATTACCTGCTTTTCTGCAAAATGGTATTGGCAGAGTTTTTTCCACAACTGTCTGTCTTCACTGAGCATGTACAAAGTTGGGGTCACTTGACCCAGAGTAATAATGTCCCAGCCATCAGAGAACCTGTATAAGATGTTATTCAGCATATGGAGAGGGAGGTCGCTCAGCGTAAGACCATTGTTGACTTGCTGGAAATAAGAGTTGTAAGATTTATAACTACAAAAACCTTGACAGTATAAGGTACGAGTAAGATTCTTACTTTAGAGGTATCTTATGTCATAGTTCAGTTTGTACAAAATCATAGAGTAATTTCTATGGTTAATTCTGTGATACTTTGATTCTCTAACTGCTGTAGTTAAAAACTTTAACTACAGGTACAGAAGCAGCTACAGACTGTAGCTTTATAACTTACAGCTTTCTGACTGTTAAAATAGACATATTCCAAATTCTTTATTTAAATTTCAAGTAATTTTAAACCAGCTATGTTCTCAGAAAATAGTAATTCAAGAGTATACAGTCTTGAAAATGATGATATATTCAATCCCACCCTTGAGACAAGTGTGCTAAAACCTTAAATGTAATAAAAGTATGAACCAATGATTTATAATTTGTAGGATAACTACATTTTCTCAATTTTTGTTAAGAAACAGAGCACACGTCAATTTTCCTTAAGATAACTACAGTAAAGAACATAGTACAGAATGTAGGACTGAAGATCACAAATATGGAATGAAAACATTATGAAAGTCAGAAAAGAAGAGAGTTGGTTCATGTCTGAAGTCTGAGGACAGTTCCCCTCATACATAAATGTGGAATTCTGCAGAGGGTGACAGCTGAGAGCACTGGGAAAGTTTTCATTGCGAGTAGACACCTCTGCTGAACCTTCTCTTTAATGGGGTAATGTACAGCACAACTCCTAAGTGCCTGAATCCAGAGCCTACACTGCCAGGTGGCACAGAGCCTGACCAGGCTGGAGGCGGTGTCCAGTTGGCGAGGGAGGGAGCATGGGCAGCCAGCGGCCCCACCGAGCAGAGCTGCCCAGGTGCTGGCAACACAGCAGCAGTACTATAGCAGGCTCTCACCTGTGTCAGTTTATTTCACAACCATTCATCTCACTTTATAGACTAGACTTTCCATAATGTCACTTGTTATAAACATCTCTGGGACTGTCGTTCTGTTCAGGAATTTGCGAGCATTACAGACTCAAGATATCTCAGCAGTTATTTCAACCAAAGTAAACCAGCTCAGAGAGAAGCGGCACACAGCGGTGTCTGAAAACTCTGTGCTGTGGTTGCTTGGCATCTGAAAAGGGCTGAGGCTGGTTTCCCCATTTCTCCTTCCTATGCCAAAATTAGATGTTTTACTCAGACACCTGGCACGTACAGCAAGGGCAATTTCAAAATTTAATAGGCGATAGCAACAGATGAAACAGTTGTACAACTGTACTGTAAGCAATCCTGCTGCATTTCTTCCTCCAGGAGTAACCCAGATAGGTTAAAAAAATTTGCCTGTTTATCATCAGAAGTGTCCACTATAAAAACCTGGAACAGTTCATACCACATGCTTTGAACCAAGTCGCATGATCAGAATCCAGATGCTGAAGTTGTTATCCCTTTTTAAAAAAAGCTACTGTGCTAATGAATAAAGCTGTAAAATTGCTACTTTGGTATTTTATTTCTGTTTTCTTGATCCACCTCTAAAATTCCTCTTAGATTTTTATTTCCTCAGTAGTAGAACATTTACTTTGGAATAAAAATTTGGATTTTTTCCTTCTCTATCTGACAATTTAGAGACAAACACTTTGAAATTTATCTGTATGAGAAAAACAATTACATCTCTACACCTCCACCAAAAACCAGGGGTACAGGCACTGTAGCAGCCCAGAGAAGAACTATTAAAACATTAGAAAGATTCCATTTAATTGATTACATATTACTTCTCTAAAAACAAAGAAAACAAGTAAAACTGCTTAAGATGTATTTTAAACTTTTGCTTATGATTTGTAAGTGACCAATGTTCAATATAATACCCCTCCCACATTTTTTAGCATGAGTTAATAACATACCTTATTCATCTGAAGGTTTTTTAGTTGCTGTTGCCACAAAAGAATAGTTTCTAATCGGCAAATCCAAATATTGATGTTCCCTACCAACACAGATTTTCCAACTCCCCTAATCAGAATACAGAGAGTAGAACTCAGATCTTGTAGAAGATCCTTGATTAATCGCGGATTATATTGGTCTTCCATGACTGGAAAACAAAACAAATGAAATATGATTTTGGTTAATTCAGTTAACCAAGCTAATATCAATGCTTTTTTTAAGATTAATTAATTACAAGTCAACTGTTTGTGTAGAAATAACTGCCCTAATTCCCACCATGACATTCATTAGTGCTGTTTCTTAAGTGAAAAATCAATAATTAACAATTTCACAGGCAAATTTCATGTAACACTTCATGCTATGCATTTAATAAACTTAATACTGAACAACTAGTTATAAATCAAACTTCTTCTGTTCCAAGCTGATAGTACTACATCGCCATTTAGTATGGTTACCAGAAAAAAATATATTTCCAATATTATGTAATGTCTTTTTTTGAAAACAATAAAGAAAAGCAGTTATACACTTTAATTCTCAGTACATCATGCAAACCAAAAGCCAAACATGTTACTAATCTAAAAGTTTTCACTTTCCATAAAGAGTATAATTTAAAAGCAACCAATAGTTTCTGAATAGAGTCTAATTCTCATTTAACTTCACCAATCTGTTTCAACAGAAATTATTCAATAATCAAGAGAAAACTACTTATTGCATCTGTGTGTTGGGAAATATGAAACCTTTCACTAATTAAATCTGCTTTTGCTTTGTCTTACAATATAAAAATAATAAAGCTAACAAAAACAAAAGCAAGCAAACAAACAAACAAAAACAAACAAAAAACAAACAAACAAACAAAAAAACACCAACCCAAACTGATAGCTTGCATCACAGCAACTAAATTCAAACTTTAGGTCTTACCCTTCCGCACAATTTTGTCCAAGATGTTAAAGTAGTTCTTCTGTGCTGCACCACTTAGTGAGGTTAACTGGGATTTTGCAATTAACTGCAAAAGCTAGGACAAAGAATTAAAACTCAGAAGAATGAGGATGGTTTCAAATGCACACTTTCAGCAAATAAATTCATCTGCAAGAGCCTAGAGCCCTGTATTGCATGAAAACACAGCTACAGAGTTCAGAAAACGAAGGAAGGCAAAGGTGGAAAGCTTTAGGCATTCCTGTTGGCATACCATAAACAGCTATGAAGAGATGTACATGTTCAAAATACTATACTAAGTATACTATTGTACAAAATACTACTGTTTATCTCTGTGATAGAGCACATGACATGTTTCATTACATGGCTGTAATGAAACAATAGAGTGAGGCTGTTTTGGAGGCTTACAAATAGAAATGTGGCCTTCAACGTGGCTGGGTCCTGAACTCCCTTGACAGACTTGGCATTCAGGAACATCAGTCAGAACTCATACCAACTACCAGACTTCCAGTTTCTGTGTGAAAGCATCATACTGGTCAAACCAAGGTGCGATGAACTTACTGCACTACTTTCTACTCAGAGGAGAAATGCTGTATTTTACCTAAACTGGAGGAAAATATTCTGTATTACTCCCACATTCACATGCCTGGTAGAAGAAACCACAGTAATCTAACAGTGAGCACTACACATACTGTTTGGTAACTTTCCCTTAACTATGTAATAAATATGTCCTAGCTGTCTACAAGTTTCTTTATGGAACCACTATGAACAGAAGAGTGGTGAGAACAGTGCAATTGGTCTAGAGGAAAGTAAGAAGAATAGCTGAAGTTCTTGTTGCACATGAAAGCTGAGGTTATCACAGAACAAGAGGGGCTGGAAGGGACCTCTGGAGATCACCTAGTCCAACCTCCTTGCCAAGGAAGGTTTGCACAGAGAAGGTGCATGCAGGAACAAGTCCAGGTGGGTTTGGAATGTCTCCAGAGACGAAGACTCCACCACGTCTCTGGGCAGCCTGTTCCAGTGCTCCAACACCCTCTAAGTAAAGAAGTTCCTCCTCTAGTATAGTTACTAGAGGCAGCACTTGATCCATTCTCATACCTTTGCTTTTTATGTTTTAGATTCAGTTTGTAGCTGATAAGGACTATTGCCTCGTCAACAAAAAATGGTCTTTTAGTACGAAATACGAGACTTCAATGTCATGACATTATTGCAATGTTTGTAAGTGTGGCACTGAGCTTTACAATTGCAATTCATAATGCTGAGTTAAGAACAAGTGTTCTCAACATAGCAGAAGAGGAAAGCAGGGAGCAGAAACCAGCATTCCCTACAAAGTGCTTGGAACACCAACCTGCAGAGCCCTGCTTTGTAGGGGAACATCAACTGTTGGCAGAAAGTTAACAAAAACTAAACCTGCCAAAAATTATTTTGTATCTTAATTTCTAAAATACCAATTTGACACTAAATATTAATTTTTATTTGGTGGAAGAGAGAATACACCTGTTCTTTCCCTGATTTAATAATGTTCCTTCTGGCTTCTCTCCATGATGCTTGACAAAACATTACATGCTATGAAAGGAGGAAATAATTCTCCTGATGTATTTAAATACAAGTGATCTATTTCTAGAGTTTTTGAGACTAGATATCAGAACCTCTTTCTTGGCATTTTCAAAGCCTTTTAGTTTGATTAATAATTTAGAGCACACCTAGAGGTCTCTGGCAGTTTGCCAATTCAAGTATGTACATTACTCTTGATTAATTAAAAAAAAAATCAATTATGTCACTCAGACTAAAGATCAAATCAAAGAAACAAATTCCATGTTGCTGATTTTAATGAAGATTCTGATCTCAGCGAAGGTTAATACGCAAGGATTAAGAGAATTTTAGCAGGTGCACGAGTACAAGGACCTGACATGAGTTCAGTCTGACTGATATGTGCATAATCATGGCTTATGTTGTCTACTAGAGATTACAATTTTGAATGGATCAACTGTTTATTCCAAGGGAAGCTTTTTTTGGAAAAAAAAAGTCCATATCAAACTCAGTGCACCAGACATTTAACAGCTAAGAAATGACCATTACTACAGCACAAACAAGTCCCTGAGAACAATCTGATCTTACCTCCTCCCCCACTGCCCAATCCTAAAAGGGTCTTGGGCAGACATCTATATTAACTTTTAATAATGATGAGGAGGTTTTTATTTAATTGGAAAATCAAAATGGATCATCTTGATGGTCTGGGATCAAAGAAGAGCTATCCAGTAGTGCTTGGTATTTTTAAAAAGTCTTCTTGATTTATATCTTGCTATCTTAAATGCAACAAGCAGAACACCACACATAAGAGTAACCATCAGTGTGTTCAGGCATAAGTAGGAATAATTCTTAGAGGGGAAGAAATTGGAACAACTGCTCTGCATTATGAGATCTACACAGAACTCCTCCACCACTGGAAACTTCAGGGAAGTAAATTAGAATTTTAAAGCAGATAGACATGGGATGACCTGCTTCTTACATTAAGTCTCAGTTCCAGACTGGCTTAAAACCTTGTAAAGCAGATTAAAAATCACTTTTAAAAAAATCTGTTCATCTTCACATATTACTGACTTCCATGCAGGTGTTTCCATTTGTTAGATACACCACCACAAATATTTGTCAAGTTCTACCACTGCAGAATGAGTGGCAGATGTCATTCATATTGATCATGTTTACTAAAAGCTCAGTGAATTTTAAGGTCTTTATGGCACAGTTTCTGTACCTGTCGCTAAAAGCCACCTTGCCCCCATCACCTCAGAGGAACAGATAAAAAACACACAATCAATTTTTTTTTAATTGTAACCAATTCTGAAGTTTTCAGAAAATTTCACAAATTCTAAAATGTCAAAAGGATTTTGAAGTCTTCCTTCTATTCTGAATTCACCCTAATTTCTTAGGGTCTACCGTTACTCTGGTAGTAGTTTGGATCACAAAGCGAAATTTCTGAATTTTAATGCATTGCTCCTTTCTCAAAAAAATCTTAAACCTGCCTAAATAAATTTTATATTCTTTGGTGAACAGAAGAGAAGCTGGTAAATGTGCTAATGCTACACTTTGCATACTGTTGCGATTGACTGTTTTGAGCAACCCAGCTTAGGCACAGCAGTATCCAAATAATGTAAAATTCTAGTTCTGGATTAATTCTACCTGCTTATTACCATTCAGATGAGGCACTCAAGGTTCACACCATTTATAATACAAATTACCTCTTTAGGTGTTTTTTTTTTCCTTCCTACTGTTCTTGGGAAAGATCAAGGTTCTTGTTTCTGCTCCCCGAGCAAGATTAAAAGGTTGATCTAAACCACAGTGCATACGTATACTAAAAAATCTGCAACAGGAATAAACCAGGCAAGTGCCTACCCACTAGCCTGGAAGCAAATCCTTTTTGCTTTTTTCCGCTTGGTCCCACACCTCTTTTTTTTCCTGGAAGTACATATAATACACTGTCTCAGCTTCGCAAGGATGGGTAGAGTATGTTTCCTCTGCAAATGCTCCATGGCAGAGTGGTAACAGTGTTTTCCTGATATGTTTATTTAATTTTTATTGTGTCTTCTCAAGCTCCGGATGCACTGCGACCGCTACATTATTTGCGAACAGCTTCATCACTGAGCTGAACTCTAATCCTGATATGTATGACATTTTGAGCTTCTCTAGGAGTTGGAGCAAACGCTTTAGGACTAAAGTTAGAAGATAAAAATATAACTTGGGGCTAAAGATCACTATCTTCCAGAACACGTATTTCCAAGTCAGCAGTTAGTTAGGCATTGAGGAAATAGAGGCATAACATTATGGGGCTGCCTAAAGTCCGAGCTACATTGTTTTGGAAAGCAGTCAGATAGCACCATTGTCCAGAATTTAGCGGTTCCATGCACTTAACTCTCAGTTTAAGACTAGACCTGACTCAGAGAAGCTAACACAGTGTGAAAGGGACTTCCCAAAGAATCATGAGATTAGTACATCATAATTGTCTCTATAAACTTCATGTTGCTATGTTATTTGTAAAAGACAGCTTACAATACAACTCACCTCTGGAAGAAGACTGAAAAGGCTAGTCTCAAGTTTTCCAGTTTTAAGGGATGTTAACAAAGGTAAATGCAAAAGTCCCGTCCCTCCTCAACCAGGTGTGAGGGACGAGTCCCTTGCTGAGCTCTGGCAAGGAGGGTGTTGGGTCTTGCTAACAAGGAAGCTGGGGCTGTGCCTGGCTTGGAGAGCCTTGATCATTACTGAGACCATGAGCATGGTTGTCAATGACCTCATTAGACCGGTCCTTAAAGTGGATTAGACCTGGACTTTTTCAGCCTGGAGAAAAGCAGGCTCAGGGGACACTTCCTGGCTCTCGACAGCTCCCTGACAGAAGGTTGTAGACAGGGGGGTCAGGCTCTGCTTCCAAGCACCAGGATGTGAGGAACCGGCCTCAGATTGCACTAGGGGAAATTTAGGTTGGAACTGAGGAACAATTTATTTCCCTTGAGGGTTGTCCCAGGCTGCCCAGGGCAGTGGTGGAGTCCTCATAATCCCCAGAAGAGTTTCCAAGCTGTGGTGATGTGGTGCTGAGGGACATGGGTTAGTAGTGCCCTGGCAGTGCTGGGTTAGTGATTGGACTCAATATGAAAGGTGTCTTCCAGCCAAATGGATTCTGTAATATATCACATCCCAGATTAAAAAAAAAAAAATAAAAATGTGCAATCACAGGACTGTTAAGAAGCTGCAGAACAAAAACTACATAACATTTACACATCAAATATTCTTCTGGAAATTGCTATTTTAAGCATATTTAAGCTGTATTGCACTTTGCTATTTGTGGTTGTAAAGGAATTGTTTTACCTTTAAAAAGCGAGTTTGGTACCCAGACTGATGGGCAACCGCTGAAACTACCATCAGTTTCCCTGGGGCATACTGGCCATCACCAAAGGCTTTCATAGAGCAATAAAGCAAGCTTATCAAAGAAATATTACTCAGTTTAAAGTTGCTTCACATGGTATAAATTACCATGAACAGGTTATTTATACAGTCACAAATCATCAGCTGTTCAGTACAAAGTTATTTCTTTTGTATAAATAGGCACATCAGCAAATGCATTTTTAAACATGCATAAAGAGCTTACTTTGACCACGTAATTGAATCTTCTGATGTCCTGAATTGCACTTGAAAAGTCTAAGCGATTAAAAGCTTCTCCCAAAGTGCAATAGCCATGTCTCTGAGAAGAGGAATAAACACATTGTAAAGGGAAATAAACAAAGATAAAATTGAGGAAAATATTCAAAAAAAAGCACCCTGCATTCAACTGATGCTTATGCATACTATGCTCCCTGGAAATATAGCATAACTGGACTGAAGATTTATTTAATTTCTTGTAGAGAAAATGAAACCAGGTATGCTATTTGGAACTAACAAGTACATAAGCAGTATTACCCAACAGCAAGACGTTTAAATTCATGCTTATCATACGATCTGCAATCACTGGTATTTGAGCGTCCTGGGAATCTACTCCACTATGCATGGCCACAATGCTGGCCCTCTCTCAGGGCTATCACACTCCCCATCGGCGTCAGCACACGGTAGAGCCTGTTTGTAGAGCAGTCTGAGCTTACAGCCATCAGCATTAACTAACAGCATTTATGTTCACATTTGAGAGTAAAAACCACAGCTATTTGCTCCTGGGCTTGGAACAACAAATGCTCTCAATATCTAGAATTTTTCTGGGTGCTAGAAGTTTGAGCACAATTTTTCTTAGGAATCAAAAGTAATTGCATTTTCTTTTGCTACTTCTGCAAAGGCATCTTAAGATGAAAACTGAAGTTTCAGAGGCTGTTGTGGAACTACTTAAGGTGGTAGCAGCAGCCCAAAATTACACAGGATCACAAACTGAGTAAATTTAGAGCCATAAAGCCACATGGGAGCCTTGGAGAAAATAATAGTGAGGCTAGAAAAACTCTACAACGGGTGAAAGAGATACTTGCAGAGCCTTGTGCTAGTGTGGCTTAACAACCCAGAGAAAGAAGGGGAGAAATAATTATTTGAATTTAATGCCTAGACAGACTTCCTCAATGAATTATGTGATGGTGAAAAGATGTCACTACAACAATGTTCTTTTTTGCAACCCCTGCATATTCCTCAGAGGGACAGGAGACTAAAGTAAAAACTGCAGAGTAGGGGTAATTACTGCCTGTTGTTAATGACTGAATTCAGGATTTTGCTGCTTGCTCATTGAGTTAATAGACCTGGGACCCGAGCGTGCCACACACATCCACAACTTGGTTGGCTAATAGCAATGAATTAACATTTACAGATCACCAAATGTCTGATGAAATTTCAGTATTTGTGGCTGTTCTCTGGCTAAACAGCTGTCCAAGGGCCTTGCTTAAACACACTAATACAAGAGGGACAACCTGCTGGAATCAGGTTTCCATGAAAATTCAGCTCTACTTTTCCCAACATACTATTATGACAAAATTACTCAAAAGAGCCTCTCCTACTTCCTTTCAGCTCTATACCTCTGCTTCTTTGTGTTTCCTTAATTTTCAATGCACTCACAGTGTACATTTCACATGTTTCATATCAAGACCTTCCTACTCCTGTCATTTCGCCCTAAAATTCAGTACCTGCTTTGGGAAAAAAAAAAAAAAGAAAAAGTCTTAAAAATGCCTGTCTTGCAACTAGGAATCAAGTAAAATTACAACCTGTAAGGAAAACTAGAGCCTCTGTAAATTATCATTTAGATTAGCTTAAACTGTTGCTCTGATTTTTTTTGTACACTTATTCTTGCCACTTTTTCATTCTCCTACTTAACTTCTGAATTTATACAAGGAATTAATTGGAAAAGATTAGTGATGGTTAATTCTAACCATCCCTAGTTTTGGTGTGGTTTGTTGGTTTTGTTTAAAAAACAAACAAACAAAACAGGAAAGATGAATGGTCAATTATTAGGAGACAAGAGAAGTGACAATAATAAGCTAATTTGTACACAAAAATATTTTGCCCATTCTCTGAATGGACAAGAAACCCAAGCAAATAATCACACATCACTAGTACACCAACTTCTGCACAAGTGCTGGGGTGCGTGTGTCTATGTGAAATTATGAAAGACAACAATGAATGATTTAAGGCAGTTTGCGTTTTGGCCTGAACACAGTTTGAAAGCTCAGCTTAAGAACTTTATCATTCAAAACACTGTGACTGGTGACAGTATGTTGCTCCTCCTTCCTTCTTACCCTAAATTTGAGATGTCAAAGGGAAAGAGCATGCTTGAGACTTTTGCAGATCCGTGTAAGTAACTACATCTATCACAGATGCAGATAAAACTGGGAAAGAGGGCTATGAATTCAGTGAAAGGCTTTGTAATATCTTTCAGATGTAGAAGGGCAGCCTCCAGGTCACTAGTCTGCAAGGTGAAGCCTTCCAGTGTCTCTTCAATGTAAACTCTCTCCACAACACCATGTTCTTCTGACTACAGAGCTCTTCATGGTCTCTCTGAGCTCTACAGTGAAAAGCAAACTTTCACCTGGCTAGGGTCATCTTACTTCCCTCCTTTCCTCTCCTGGCTGGCATTACTGCGTGGATGAAAGAAAACCTTATAGGTCTCAAAATTCCATCCACACCAGATAACCACAGGGATCAACACAGGAGTGAAACTCAAACTTCAAGACAGTTTTATTTCTACATAAAATGGATGTATTTTAATTTTTGGCTTTCCAAGAATTTTCATGTTTCCTTTACAGTTGCATGACACAGTTTGGATCCCAAACTGAAAGCATCTGGACTTTACAGAATACAAAGTTCCTCTTTGTAAAGTTTGAAAATGAAGCATTACTTCCTTATATTCAAGATTCCAAGATATCAGGTAGCTGTCTGCAGACACTGTCTTTGGAGACAACACTGGTTTTGCAAGTACTTTCAGTTTTAGTTCAAAGATGCACAGTACAGGCAGAGACAGATGGGCTTAGAGAAGCAGTGTAAAACTGTATGTCCATCCTTGCAAGTTGCCCCATCTCTGCCGCAATGACCCATGTAAAAATCACTTTGCTAGGTGCTTTTGCCTCACCACATGCAGGTGTACTATGCTGCCAATGAAGAGTTGAATATCACCCCTAAGACCAGACAGCACAATTGCACTGTTTTTAATATACTATTTGTCAACTAAGAAGCACAAAAATTGTAGGAATTGACCCACAGCATGCAGGACTTACTTCCCTGGTGCTTTCTTTATGAACATAAATCCACTTTTCACGATAAAAACCTAAAATAAAATCAAAATAAGAATTTTTAGGCTTCCACTTTAGTAACGTCTTCTATAAAGAAATTGAACAAGAGAGAACATCCTCAATAAAATGTTTCATAAGACCAGAGAGATAGTAGAACAGTTTTGCTGAAGTAAGTTTATAAAGGATGAAAAAGATGACTACAAATTATCAGAAATTATGTACTTTAAAAAAAAAAGGAAAAGTTAATTTTATAAATCAAACACAAGAGTTGGCACACAATTGGCAGACATGACACAACTTTTGTTGAGTGTACCAACAAGTCAATGGCTCCTACAAAACCCTTTATCTTTTTCAGTCCAACAAGTTCCTTAGCACTTAACACAGGAAAGTACAGAAATGAGCAACCTTTTCACTCCTGACCACTCCGCCCCTCTAAGCCATTTTCTCTGTAAAGGCACCTGCTCCACACCCACTTGGTTCACCTAGTTGCAGAGACTGCAGGGAAGTCAATTACACAAAACTAAAGTTACTTAGGCAGACCTTCAGCTTCCAGAAGTCTAGGCTGTTGACAAATGAAAGCATGCTCTTACATAGAACCACTTGAATCTTTCTAAATACTTTAAGCTCAGACAAGCCTTTGGAAGCTTGCAGCTTTCTGCAAGACAGTTTTGGGAAAAAACAAATAATGGAGATAATGTCCAGATCCAAGCATTAGAAATGCCAAAGAGCAGCTGATCAAGTTTGCTTTTCTTTTTCTACTCTAGCAAATTCTCCACATTAAGTTTACTTGCTGTCATTCGTTTGCAGTTTGAAGTACAAGTGATCCTTTAAAAATGACAAAATGGCTTTCATATTTATTTTTTTTTTTTTTTAAAGGGACTTTATCTTCAAGGAATTCAGTACTGATAAAGTCTTTATCAAAACCTACAGTTATTATGACAAAATATATTTATTCATTAACTGATTCTGGAGTTGTTTCACTACTCCGAACTGGATTTAAGCAAAAAATTAAATAGCTGCTTTGGTAAGCAGAAACTTCCATAAGCATCCAGAAGAATTTTATATAAAACTAGGCCACAAAATGGTGGTTAGCATATGAAGATGTTTATTATTCAGAACTTACTATTCCTAAATGAATTAACTTTGTATCTTTAGATGTATATATATATATTTATATTTTTTTATATATAGACAGACAGATAGATCACACAGCAGATGAACAATACCATAGTTCAACTAGGATGTTTCACTTCTGATATCAGAATTTGTTGCCAATACAGAGGCAAATATAACTCAGAAGGCTACTTTATAGATTAATATAAATGAATGGCTATTATAAATTTTTGCAGAACCTACAAGAGTCTTCTAAAATAAATTAAAAAAAAAAACAAACAGCCTTACACTGCGAATCTGTGTTATTCCTAAAATGATCTTTTTTTCTTTTCTTCGCTGCAAACTCACAATCTTCAGTACTGTATATTTCTTCATCTTCATCATCACCAGTTATGATACTGAAATAAAAACATCTAATTAGAACAGCAGTGATTAAATATTTAAGATGCATACAGTGTACATTTCTCTGCATTAAAGTCTGTCAGATGGGGAAAAAGAAAAAAATATTTTTAATAATGTCCCTCTACCAGATGTTCTATAGCAACACATAGCTTAGAGAGAGAAGCTGTCTCATCCTTCCCAGTGGGGTTGAATTTTGTGTCAAATGATTAAATACACAGAAGTATCTTCCCAATCAGTATCTTGTAAGTCATTACTGGCACTTAAGAAGGACTAGTGAGCAAACAGTTCTGGCTGGACAACTGTCTGTCTGCAAAGCTCTGGTGTATAAGAAAACAATCATTATTTTAAATGGACTAAGCCTTGAAAATTCTGTGCACACAGGTAAAAGTCAGCACAGAATTACTGCATGAACTTGCATTGGCAGGATGCCAGCAAGGAAGGAATATCTCCCTTAAAATTGCCAGCTTTGGGACAAAGAAAGTCTGCCTTTCAACAAGTGTCTGAATTGCAACACTGTACATGAAGTAGGTTATTAGAGTCCTGTTGTGCCCATTATTTGTACAGCATCAAAGAAACTATTCAAAAAGTTTTGTCAAATAAATTAACCTTTCTAAAATTTGTATACATTCAAAAACTGCCTCTGCTACGTGAAATCTACACAGTTTCACAAAGTTTTGCTTTCCATTTTTGCAAATAAAAAGGACCAGCAATACAGATAAGAAAGAATGTTCATTTTTCGAGCACAGAGAGGGAAGATACTTCATGTGAAGGCCAGTCTTGTGCACCTAACTAGAGTAACTAAGAATATGTGTCAGTGAAGTTTTCCTATAGAAGTATTTTATTTTCCCATTCTAATTCTCTGACAAAAAAAGTTGTAAACAAAACTCCTCCCATTCATTACTATTTTTTAATCCAAATATGCCAGATTAATCTATTTATCAATAAAAGTTTGAACTTCAAATTGCGCCAGGAACAGCTCAACATTGTAAAACTGAAGGACATCAGTTTTTTCAACAATAAACTGTATTTGAGCATTAAGTGGCAAAAAATCAAATTATATCCTCCATTGCTACTAGCTTTCACAGTTAAAATGTTCAGGCTTGAACAATCTGTTAAGGAGTATGACTAAACAAAACTTAGGGGGTTTAATTGCTCTAAGCAGTAGAGGCTAGCTCAGCTTAAGGATACATAAGTTAAGAAGATTCAGAAATAGAAAATTGTTTTCATCTTAGGCTTACAACTGGAAAAAAATGGCTAACGTACTTCTGCATTCAGATAGAGCTCAATCCAAGGCAAGAGCTTTAGCTCACGTCTTACCATTTTGAAGCAGAAGATACTGAACAACTTCAATGTTCTATGCAATGTTGCCAAATACCATATCTGATCAAACAGCAAAGGAGTTTGGAGGAAAAGGAACTGGCAACTGACAGAACCAGAACATCAACACTGACAAGTTACTTGGATTATCATAGAATCATTAAGGTTGGAAACAACCTTCAAGATTATCAAGTCCAACCACCTACTAAATATTAGCAGGACCACTAAATAATGTCCTGATGTGCCACATCTAGACATATTTTAAACACCTCCAGGGATGGTGATTCCACCACCTCCCTAGGCAGCCTGTTCCAATGCCTCACCACTCTCTCCATAAAAAAAATTCCTAATATCCAACCTAAACCTCCCCTGGTGCAACTAAAGCCCATTTCCTTTTGTCCTAAAATGTAATATTCACAACATGTAACATTCACATCCATCAGGTGTTTTTTTCCAAAGCTATCATAAAGGATATATCTTTTCAGGCTCATTAAAATTATTAAATTAATTATGATTTATCATATTGACTGCATTGCCACGTCAGATTAGTTACTGCAAAATCTGAGAAGTTGCTGCAGAATCAGAAATAGAGCCCAAGGTTCCCAGACCTTGCTTTATCATCCTAAAAACAGGTATAAGACTAGAGATATACAGCCTGATACTGTGTGATACAAATCAGGCAGAACAGAAACACACCCAGCACAGTAGGGCGAGGAGAGGAGGTGGCACTCCTGAAGGCCTGCTTTAGAAGAGGAAGGTTAATGTGGCAGGATTCCTTTTGTTCCTGGAGAGGAAGTGTCCCTAGAAAGCAATTTAGAGCAGTAACATACCTGAAGTTATTTAAAGCCCACTCTTGCCCTTCAATAATTTACCCTTCCTCAAGCATCAGATAAACAAACAAGGTAGTTTAGGGACAGTCAATTAACACAAGAAATTGTGAAGATGAAGAGGACTATTCCAAACACCTTTATCTGATATTCAAATTCACTTGTGACATTCCTGGAATTCTTAATGTCATTTTTGAGAGAAGACAAATTTGACTATTATCTCTAAGGTTCTTCTCATATGACACTATTTACTCATGTTCTGTCCCACTTCACATGGAGTCTTTCCATACTTATCTGTCATCATCAGTATTCTTCTTGATGAACCTCAAGTCTCTTACCAGAATAAAAGCAAGGGTCCCACAGAAATACAGGCACTTCCCCAGTAACTGTTACAACTTCCTTCCAGAGAATTGGGAAAATGTGTGATGAGTAACAAAGCTGCTCTACCATTTCCAAAAGCAAGCCTTGTGTGTCCATGTCAGTGGTCCCATCCCTTCCCCTTTCCCCAGTCAAGCTATGATACAGGAAACTGAATCAAGTGCTGCATGTGCCATATGGTCTAACAGAAGCCTTCATCTAATGTTTTCACCATAATACCACACATGACATCCGAGTGCACCTGGAAGGATTTAAATACACACATAATACTGCCAATATACAGCTATTCTTAGTTTCTTGTCTTGATAATGTACTTCTTCATTTAAAAAAAAAAATATTCCAAAGATTCTAACAGCAAAGTACCCACTGTCCTTAGAACTACAATACCCTACATAAAGCATGTAAAACTATCAGCTTTATCAAAAAGGTAATTTCATAGCATAGTATTTAAATAATCTCTTGGGTATGACACTTAAAACGCTGGAAAACTTGACAGGACTATCAAACTCCCAACTATTCTTCCTCATCCCCTTGCTTCTTTTCTCATGGAGAAAGAAAAGTCCTCATGTCATCTAATTAGCTACAGAGACACTCTGGACAGACTCAAAGCCATTTACAGCTTGACCAATGGTGGAAAATCCTGAGGTAAGCGCCTGCACCAAATAATGTTACAATATATTTGTCAAATGCCAAGACTAGTTCAAATCCAAGGACTTATCCAATGCCAAAACACACTTTTGCGAACACTTTATCTCAATTACAGAATTAGACAAGAGACACCACAGAATCAAATGACTATCTTGCCAGCCCAAGTAGTTAAAAAAAAGAAAGAAAGTAGTATCGCCATCATGAAAGTCTTACTAGTCTGATTCTCCCTTTATCTTATTTCAGAAGAAAAACATAAACCAGCTTTACTCCTAAATTGCAGGCTATTGAGATTACTGAGGCTTATATACAAACAATTCTGTAAGGCACTGCTGTTCTCTCCCCCCATCAAGCTTCAAGGACACAGTGCCATGGCACTGGAAATAGACATCTGTGCTAGAATTTATAGGTACAAATTGTAGGTAGTTGTGGCCAGCATTCATACCACACAGAGTGAATGAGCACCGCCTCAACCACATTTCCAGCTACTGTGTATCTTGAATACAAGTCACTCCTCACTTACATAATTATCCAAGTAAGAACTACAAAAATGAGGGTCTATTATTTTCCATCTCAGTTTCCATAAATTTAACTAATTTAAAGTGCAACTATTCAAGCATTATTCCAAATGATTTAATTTGTTCTTGCATAAGTGATTATGTTTCTTCAAGCATGGTTATCATTAGCCCCACCATTTTTGATTAATTCATCAACTGGATTCACTGAGGCACTGTATTACTAATCAGATAAAATTCTATTTTAATAAAAACATATGCTTTAATCCAAGTAAGTTATTTACATGCCTTGAAGGTTTATTTATAAATCTGTTTGTGGTTACATCCTTTTAATTTCTGAAGAGCAAGTTGATGTAATGGATAAAAGACAAAGTTTGGCAAGCAACTCTATCCATACTTTCTCTTACAGAAGAGAGTATAAGTAAAAGTAAAGAGGGTTTCAGTCAACTAAGTAGCTTGAATTTATTTATTCTTAAAGGAAGACTGCTGTAATTGCTCCCTGGGATACAATACTCAAGTACTACCTTTAGCATAGATGTCTATAGAATATTTGGGTGAAAAATAATTTCATTTAATAGGTGAAAAGAAATAGAACTGTTAGGACAGCCAGACTGGCAGACATCACCATTCCTACTCACAAGGCAATTAAGTATTTACATATTGTTTAGCATATGCTCCTTCCACAAGGAAGGAGGCATTTTATCAAGTCTCATCCTTACTTTATGCCAGATCATGTTAACAGTTATCCTAAGCTGAGCTACCTATTCAATGCACAAAGATAATTGTTTCCAAATAACTTAAGTTGGTAACTGGCAGCAAGGCCCAAGATGCTGCTGTACTTCAATACAGCATCCTGCGCATGGGATAGAAGAAGCCCGTGCCTGGGTATATTCTGGGTCCAAACTGGATAGGAAGCAGTTTTGCTAAGGAGCAGCCAGGTGCCTTGGGGATAACAGGCTGAACATGGGTCAGCAGTGTGCCTTTGTGTTGTAGAAAATCAAATGCACCCTGGTCTGAGCTAACAAAAGTGTATCCTGCAGACTGAAAGAATCAATCATCCCCCTTTTTATTTGGCAGGAGAAACTGCATCTGGACTACTGTGCCTGCTTTGGCTCCCCAATATAATGAATCCCCCGGCATTCTGAAACAATCCCAGTGGGGAGTTACCAAGGTGATTAGGTACTGGAGCACATGATGCATGAGGACAAGAGAACTGAGCTTGTTCAGTGTTAAGAGGTGGTGGTAGAGGGAAATCTAATTCCCGTCGTTATCTGAGGGTATAAATAAGACGGAGCTAGACTGTAAGGTTGGAGAAGGTGGGGAGTAATAAGTCAAGTGGTAACAGACACAATCTGTGATAAGAAATCCTTATTAGATTGGAAGGGGAACAAACAACAACCACCACCAACAAATCACAGTGAAGATGAGAGTAGTTAGAACCGGAACCCAGAGGGGAAATTTCCATTCTTGTAAATGCACAAAGCTCAACTGGGCAAAGCCCTAAACAACCTGACATCAGTTGACCCTACTTTAAGTAGGTGTTTGGCCCAGATGATGACCAGAAAATCAAGCAGAAATTTGTTTGGACAAAACTATTTATATCACACCAGTCTGTGGGCATCTGTTACAAGTATTACTTTACTTAATTAATACCTTTCTCACCTGTTCTACAGGAGCATATAGAGTCATATATTGTATTAGACAATTACCATAAAACTACCATTAATTGTGTTTGGAGGAAAGGCAATATGTGGCTGCCATAAACAGTCCTAAGCCAACACCCAGTCATCAGAAAGTCTTCGTTCACCTTCAGGTAACATTTCAGTATACTTGTTGCACTTGTAATTTAAGTATCACTTTTATCCTTAAATAGTGCTTGACAGTTTTTTTTTGGTGGTGGTGCTTTGTTTTTTTGCTATTTGTTTAGTTTTTTTTAATTTAGTTTGTTTGCTTGTTTATTTATTTATTTTTTAAGACGTACATCATAGGATGGGATCTGTTTCCCTAAAATAAGGAACTCATGAAGAACTGACAACAGACAATCTCCATAGGGGTCTCCTGTCTGCTTAACTAAACAAAGCACATGGTTGCATTTGTTTACTTTGAGTTTCTAGTGTATGCAGATGATATCATCTACCACAAACACTTGCAGTCTGAGTGGAAATTAGGTCACTCTTTGCATTCCCATATGCTAATAATTCATGCAGAATCACTTTCAAAAAAACCCAAACTTACACAGTGTGACTGATATTATTCAGCTGATTATGCTCATCCTCAAGTGCCGGACTGAAAGGTTCGCATCGTTTCCATCCATCTTCTGTTTTAACCCATCTCCATCCAGGGGATCTCCAGTCTTGGCCCAAAAATGGCATGGTTTCTCTATAAACAGCAAGAAGATTGTCTATTATTTAATTATTAAGAAAAGTTGCAAAACTTCTTGTCATTATTTCAGTTCTCTTTTTAACCTTATATAACGATTAACTTGAAGAAATCAAGTTTCCCATAGAGCATCCTTTTAAGAAACAGAATCGGTGGTTTCTTAAGTACATTTTTTATTCTGTAATCTCAGCTTTCTTATCTTTCAGCATTTATTAAATCAATGTAGTTCTGTAGAGAATAATGGAAAGAATCACAGAAGTCCAGGAAAGGTATGACACCAAAACAAGCAACATTGTATCCTATGCAATCTGCTCTGCCATGATCAGTTACTCATTTTGGGACCTGACTAATAAATGGCTGTTAAAGACTATGGCAGGCTACAAAATCAATGTTGCTTCTTAGTTTTTTCTAAGGCTTATAAATACTGAGTTTTCACTACACCACATAGTGATGTTTCAGCAAAGGAATTTTCATTTTCCCAAATATTATTTCATTTGTTGCTGTTTAGGGTCACCTCCCACAGTAGGCTATTAACCAGAATCCAGGACAAATAGAGATTGCAAAATAAAGTCAATTGTGAAATGTGTCCTAAAATTCCCACAAGCAGATGCAAGTCATCCTGGGTACATCATTCAAATAGTGTTCTTTCTTTTGGTTACCTTTTCTTGAAGGGGTGATTCACTTTTGGCACATTAAGTATGAATTTGAACAAAGCAAGACACTGACATTGCTAGCTTTTCTCTTCTTCTGCCCATTCATTACTCTATTTTAACTAGAGATTTCACATGCAAGCTATACAGGGAAAAGAGCATTATCATATTTGAATATAAAAACCAACACCTTCTTTCCTAACAAATATGCATTTCCTAGTATTTGGTTTTTCAACTTGGAAAAATACTAGGCCACATCAGTCAAACATCACTATGACTTATTTATCCATTTGCACTCTTGATCAGCATCTGCCCAATATACTAGGAGAAGGCATAGATGCATAAAAAGCCTGAAGAAATACAAGTTAAATGAGCCAGTTGTTTGGCATTTTTTATTATTACACAACCACACACAATGAACTGCATTGTCTAGCACTGACTCAAGTTCCCTCCCTACTCCTAACTCAGTCTACCTCTGCATCTAACAGAAATCTGCTCCAAAATCTATCACATCCTTTCCTCCAGCCACCACAAACTCTATTCATGCTTATCTGCTTTTCCAATCTTTTTACTGCTTCCTGGGAAATTTGAACCATAACATACTTTTTTTCCCAAGTTGTGTAGCATTCCCTTCACATTGACTGAAATTAAGGCTTCTTGTCTTTATCATAAAACTGTTTTAAAAGGTTGGTGCTCAGAAGCCCATTTCAGAATAACATCAGTTAAAGTATTTTCACTCCTGCCAAGATAAGTAGAATTTACCTGAAGATTTGTTAAATCAACAAAAGATGCAGAAAACACCAAACAGCTAGTCAAAAACATCACCTTAAACAAACATAAACCAAAAGTTTGTGAAACTTATCTAGAGATACAGAGCTTACAAACTATTCCTGGTGAGCAGCTCTAATACAAAAATAAAACACTATTGCATGTGCATGTTTTTACTCACAAATTAAAGTCTAGAGAGAATTCAAAACCACAAAGATCATTCACAGGCTAAATGGGATATTTTAGATAATTTTTCAAGTTATGTCAATACACGTGAAAAGGCAGTAAAAAAAAAAAAGATCACATATTTGCAGCAAGGTGGGAACATGTATTTTAGAGGTCAGCAGGGTAAGTTACAAAAAAATGAGAACAAGGAAAAAATTTCCTGAAAACAATACAAGAAAACATGGAATATTTTGTTCAAGTGGATAGAAGTAGCTGAAGTCCAAAGCTACTTATAATTTACTGAACAGGATGCTTATTATGCTTTATAAATTCTTAAATTTTAGAAAAAAACACCAGTGGTTTCAAGGTATCAGGCCACCAGTGTAAGTGCAATGTAGAACTTCCTCCTAGGGAACCATACCTGCCCTATGCCAGGGCTCTGTCACTCTCACAGTGTAGAAGTTTTTCCTCATGTTGAGGTAGAACTTCTTGCACTTCACCTTGCTACCATTGCCTCTTGTCCTATCACAGGGCACCACTGAAAAGAGACTGGCCCCTTCGGCTTGACACCCACCCTTCAGTTACTTGTAAAAATTACATGCTTCAATAGTTACATGATCTAAACCAGACCCCTTTCCAGATCTTTACAACCTGAAAAAGCAACAGTCTTTCAAGGCCAAGTTTCAACACAGAATAAATGATCTATCACCACTTCTCAAAAAGTTACATTGTTTTCAAAATAGAAACAACAGTATCAGGAAGTGCACACACACGTACACTGAAGACTACTTATGTCTGCTCCGGGAATCCTGGAAAACCACACTTAAGACAAAAAGCTCATTGAGACAGAAATGATTCCTGTATATTTAAGACATACTCAGCACACTACCTTTCCAAGAGCAAAAATAAACAAAGTCCATTAGAAAAATATCACATATTACTTTGGTTTCTTTAAAATTACTTAAACCCTTGTGGAAGATTACAAAAACTCAATAATTCTGGGAGGCTGGTACATGTTGACCTCAATTTTTTATTTTTTTTTTTCCCAAAGAGCCAGATATTCTTAGTTCAAGACAGTTTTACTATTGCCCCAGCTACAAATGCATCCATCAGCAGCAATTCCATGAAATGACCTGTATTCACACTCAAAAGGTGTAGCTCAGGGCGCCAAGAATGTAAAAGCATTCTTTTAGTAATAGTGAATATGTATCTAGAAAAAAATAAAATAAAAATCCCATTGCTTCCCAATCCTGTAAGAAGGAAGTGTAGATTTGATTCTTGTTTGGAAGTGACAAAATTTTAAGAAGCTTAAGCATATCAAACATCACTCCTCTTTCATATGAGAGGAGATCACAAAGTATTGCTGCCTGGACCAGCAAGATTTATGGTTTTGCTCTGCCTCCACACCTTGCTTCCCAGTACAGCACTGCACCACAGCATCACTGTGGCTTCCAGACCAGAGCTTGCTTTCAAGAGTTCCAGCATAGTTGATATAGTGTATCATTAATAAGAGCAGCTGTTTACCTGCTACAACTTCCACCACAACAAAAGATGAGCTCCCTAGACAGGGATTTTGGGGAAAATGCAGTGGGATGGGGTTCTTCAAACAAATCAAGCCTCAAACTTCCACAAGACCACGATCCATCAACTCTTATGCTTTTTTCTTTTTTTTTGCCCACCCCTATTCTGATTGTTATTCCGCTGTACAACAATTTCAGTGTATCCAGGCCATGCAGCTCTCAGTTCCCAAGAGGTACAAACCCTCCTCCTCTCCAGCCGAGCTACCTACCAAGGCTTCTTCCCTCCAGCCTGCTGCCGTCCCAGTCCTTGACTCTTCCAGTTCTCCCATCCTCATGCAGTCATATCCCAACACCAATTCCTCCAAACAGGCTCCAGCCAGCTCCCTCCCCCCAGCTCACTCCATTCTTAGCCCCGGCCCCTTCCCCAGAGCCACCTGCCCATCCTGACCCTGACGCCTTGTCCCACGGCACCCTAGCTGCACACACCCCCAGGGCCCAGCCCCAAACCGCTCAAGCCACGTCTGCCCACTCTGTCCGCACTCACACGCAAACCCCCGGACTCGCATCTCCACTCTCAACACCACTCCGGAGATCACTTGTACACCGGCCCCGCTCCCAGCCGGGCCCCCACTCCTCACCTCACCACACCGGCAGCACCGCTCCCCCCACGCACTCAGCCCGCACCGCGGGGCTATTGACGGAAGTAACGTGGGGCTGCGCTCGCCCCACCCCCCGACCCGCTGATTGGTCGCCGTCTTCCGCGCTTGTTGCTACCC
>JANHFX010022968.1:84772-94772 GCA_027560015.1 Chloroceryle amazona | reverse complement strand
AATATTGTGAATGCACTTAGGAAGAACTGATAAGGAGGACTGTAGTAGGTTGGAATTGTAAATTACAAACACCAAATTTAGTAAAAATTGTGTTATCAAAAATTTTTGTAGATTTGTTTCCAGAAGAACCGAAAATAGTAAGATCTAACTATTTTAAACCAAACTTTGACCACAGATTCTGCCAGACAATTGGTATTCTTGTGTTTACATTTCAGTGGGGTTTTAACACTGATTAATTCAGGTATATCTAAGGAAATGAAAATGTCTGTCACATTTTTCCAGCATTCTCATGCACACAAAGAGAATAAACAAAAAAATAACATAATCAATTAATCAAAATGTCATGGCACTAGAAGTTAATTTTAAACTAGGGTTATTATTTTTTTATTATTGTAAATTTGTTATTTATTATTGTAAAACCAGGGATGCATTAATATAGGAACCTTGCTTTTCTATTGAAGTGTGTTCCTCCTCCTTACATTTGAAAAGTAATGTTAAAAGTACCTTCCTGTTCCTATCTTCTGTCTTCTTTTTTTTTTTTTCCTACATAAAACCCTTTGAGATAAGGACTATGTCTCATTTGAAACTTGTACATTACCTAATATACCTCTCCTTCCTGAAGCTGGTTTTGATTACTGCCCTCTGCAGTGGTATAACAACAGTGCAAATAACAATTAAAAAAAAATATCATTCTTTTTTATAAGCTAATGATAAAATCCTTTATGTTTTCTACCTAGTTTTATGTGTCAAAAAGTCATAAATTCTTAGATTTTTTAGACCATAAGTATCCTTCTTACTACCCAGTCCATGGAACTTGCAAATTATAATTTGTGCAAAAAAGGAAAGTTGTGCAAATTTTTTTCAAAAATTGGGGGAAAAAGAAGCAAATTTTGAGATCCTGCCCCTTTCACTTTTATATTTATTCCTTACATAAAGAAGCACAGACATTAATAAAAAAATCCAACTTTGAGAAAATTGATGGGTGTGAGGTGCCTTTGATTTGATCTTAGTTCAACCATTCCGAAATGTACCAGTAGCTTTTGCATCATTAATTTGTCTTCTACAAACAATAAGATTTTATGGGTCCCTACAGTGATTATCTTGTGGACTGATATACAAGGCAAGAGCATTTTGTATCTAGATATTGAAACTATTAATTGCCTTGATGCCATCAAAGTCATAATCTAGCCCAGCAGAAGTGCTTGGGTATAATGTCTCAGTAGTCCCCAGATACTTGGAAGCTTATTTTAAATGTGGATTAGTGCATCATATTTTCAGAGGTCAGTGAAGATTTGAGTATCAAGGAAAAAAGATTTAAAATTCTAATCAAGGCTGAGAAGGTTACATGCAGAAGCACAGTAAATAACAAAGATAATACTTAAAATGTTATAACAATTATTGTTCTTAATTTTCTTCTATTTTTTTTTTTTCTCCTGGGGAAATGTTCTGAAAATAGCATAGCTACAACAGGTTATCTATGAGAGCTCCAATACAGCCTCTCTTGCTTTGACTGGAGGAAAAAAAAATTCAGAAAGGCAGAAGTGGAACTTTTTCATCTTATCTTCAGAAGACAAAAATTTGCCTATGGTATCCTGCTACTCATTCATCTCTAATTACCCAAGGAGGTGCAGAGATATAGTCCCACATCCTTTGTTGTGGGTGAAACCCATGAGTTATGAAGAAGAGCTGTGTCCCTCTGTTTCCAAAGCCTATGCCTTGGATATTTTCACACAAATCAGCTCTTTCCTCTCTATTACTCATTGACTATATGAAGTTGATGGAATTGATTATAAAAATCCAGTCTGAAGTGTCCGTAATGCTTTCACAGCAAGGAAATGGACTAAAGTTTACCCTATATCTCCTGATAACTCTCTGAATATAGCACTAACAAAACAAAACAAAACAAAACAAAAAAAAGAAAAAGTGAAATTACACAACAAAAAGCTGATAGTGGTTGTTATCATTTTTATTGTTAATCTATAACATTCCTTGTAGATATAAAAATCATTGCTTGACTGCCGTTTGCAGTATTCATTGAGATTTTATCTCTCAGTTACTTATTCAGGATTTTGCAGACCATAATCCTACACTTCTGGGGGCAGTATAGATACAGAAAATATAGTCTTTCCCAGGGAGAATACGTAAGAGCAATTCCTGTTTCCACCCCTTAGCTGAACACAAGTGTAGGAACTGCTCCCATTACAATTATCCTTGAATGACATCTCTGTCTTTCGTACCAACTGGTGTTAAAAATTATAAAGCTAAGCAGTTAGGGGGCTTTAGGGGGTCTAGACCTCCTTATAGCTAAGTGAGAGAAGTAGGCACTTGTGGAGTAGGTAGCTACTACTCCAGTGCCAGCTAGTTGGCAAAGTGGCAGCTCCTACCATCTTAAGTCAAAGGTCTAAACATGTGAGAACTTATCTTTGGAGATAGGACTATTAAACAACAAAAACTTGTAAAGCCTTTACATTACAAAGAGATTTTTCTAAATAGATAGGTGTGTCTATGATGCAGGTGTCTGTCAGTTTAGACTCTTACATCATTAAAGAACTATTTGTCACAGTCAATGGAGTTCAGAAAGCTCACTTGCAGTTGTTTAGGGTGAGGTGAGGTAACCAGCCACAGCTGTTGCAATTTGCTGTATCCAGCAATGGGGACAGATAAATTAACATACGACTTCCTGATACAAAAATCAGTTTCCAAAACACTGCAAATCCTACCAATCACTGAAACATTGGTCCTGACTGTATGGCCCCTTGTTACCCTCTTCAACAGTAAAGACTAGATGAGGTTTTTCTGTGCAAGCTTCAAACTTTTCCAGTGTTATCTCCATCTTCCCTGAAGACGTTTCTCCCACCCATCATAGTCCTGCTTTACTACAACTGCTGATCACTCTTGATTAAGAGTTAATCTGGTCATACAGAGGCAGGCATTTTGAGAGCTAGGTCTGACCAAGATGTGGATTCTAGTAGATGTTTCAACAAGGTCTTTTCACAATTCCTATGGTTATTTCCTACTGTTTCACTAATATTTGTTTGTCAACATATGACCTAACAAAGCTATTTACTCAACTGATGACAAGATTAAATCAATCAATCAATTAATTGTCTTGTATGTGTTCATGAAGCACTCAGATGATTTCCTGTGTGATATAGAAATAAATTACTAAGATAAGTGGGAGATGCAAAGAAATGACAAATAAACAAACAAACCACAAACAAACACAAAAATCCCAAAACAGAATTAAAAAACAAACAAACCAACCTTAGAATACCCTCCAACCCTATATTCTTAAAACTCTTTATCCAATACCAAGCAAGAAGTGTGACTTAGGTCACTGCCTAGACAAAAATAACATTAAATTACCAAAATACTTTCTTCAATTGCAATTCAAAAAAATGCAGGGTTGCATAAACACTTCATCATTCATTTTAATATTTATATTTGAGAGAAGGAAAATATCAGGCAGAGTTTCGAGGATATAATCTATAAGATCCTCTGCTTTAGTTTTTCTGTAGATCCACTAGACATGGCTGCAGCCTATCCCTTCCAGAAGCCCTTTCAACCAGTAAATAATACTGGTATTATTTAGCATGGTATTCCCAAGGTTATTGATAAGCTTTCACAGGAGAAATGGTTTTCTGCAGACTTGTATGAACATGATGGATCCTGACCAGCTTGCACTCTGAGGCCTGATTCAGCATTTTTATTTTTGTTGAAAAACACCTCATAGATAGCGAGTTGCAAAAGGATAGCAAATCCAGTTGTTTCAACTCCACAGAATCCACAGGTCTTCTGGAAAAAAGTCCAAAGGTCATCTCCTGCTATTTTGTCACCTCTCTCAAATTTTTTATGCCTCAAATGATGTCATATTTTGGGAGAGAGAATCTTAGTTATTTGAATTTCAGATAGAAAAATATCTTCCTGAACGTCTCTCTTTTTTATTACAAGTTTTCTATGATAAGTTAGTGCCTTTTTTTTTTCTGTGTTTACACAGTGCCTTCCTCATTGAAATTCTGGCTTTCAGCAGTGAGGTAAGGCAAGAAAAACAGGGGGAAACAGACTTCCTTCTCACATTTAAATGCATGATGTATCTGTCCACCTGGCTCAGTGTTTGAACCAATTTTAAGTGCTAAACCACAATACTCCACCCTTTTAAACAGCTGCTTGAACTGAGTAAAATTTCTTCCTGTTAAACACCCTTGATTTTGATGGACTTTTGTCAGGGATAAAACTGGCCCTGCATGTCTAATCTGTGCCATGGACAAGCAAGCAGAATTAGAGAACTGAATTAATTCCCTTTGCCTCAATTTGCAAACTGCGCAGTAATCTGCACATTTAATTCTATCCTTTGCATATTATTTGCTAAGCAAGGACACAATTGGCTACAGATTTGACATCTTTGTGACAGTGAGTCTGTGGCAGCACTGAAAAGAAAAGGGGAAGGAGCAGGGTCACAGAGAGGACAAAAGGAAAAAGTAGCTGTCTTAATCATATATCATTAAAGTGATGCTCATTGAATTACCTCTCTCAGGGCCTGTCAAAACATGTGGTGCCCTTGCAATATGATGTGAATTAAATGCCTTCTGGCCCCTGAAATATTGTTTTCAAGGCCAAATGTGTACTTTCACAGTTTCCCTCTAGTAACTACTAAGAAACATTTGAAGCATGCTGATTGACTCCTATGATTAGCAAAACCAGCTCAGGAATACAGCAATGTGTAGTAACTGCTTTTCAAGGGAAAGGCAGAACACACGCCTACTTGCAGGCCTTTCGTGATGGTCACTGATAGCTCCATCCACTGAGAAACTGGTCAGCACATCTTAGAGCCGCCCCTGGGAGAGAAAATGTAAGTACCACCCACTCAATTCTTTCACAGTAATAATAGTCTTATTTTGTCCCCTGTGAGTGAAGAAAAATTGCTGTTTGGGAGATGGTATACAGATGTCAGAGGGCATGGAAGGCTGACTCCACCTGCTTGAGGAGGTGACTCTTTTTGGGGTATGCAGTTACTGCCTTAGCAGACAGCCCATCACAATTCCATGAAGTGTGTCTTCCTTCCAGCAGCTCAGACCATTGAGGTACCAGAGGAATAGGCATCTTCTCTTTTCTCCCAGTGACGTTCTGAGTTTTGGCTGAGTTTTTCACTGCTGCTATTTTACAGTGCTGTCGCTTGGTTGCTGACCAAAGAGTGAAAAACTTACTATAGATAAGTAGAAAAATTTGGTACCTACCTGAAAATTTTTTTCAATTTCAAAATTTGTTAGCTCTGTATACATCAAGAGGCACATTGATTTCTCAGCTTCTGTGGAGCCTCAGGGATTTGTCAAGAAATTGGTATCTCTAGGACAGGGACAAATATAGTTAATGCGTGAAGAGTTGAAATCTTATGTACAGTGATGTGCTGTTAAAAAATATGACTTTATGGAGAACCATTATTAATCATGTGAACATATCTAAGACCTTGAACATGTCTAACGCCTTGCCACCAAATTCACGTATCCAAAATTCATAATGTTCCTCCAAAATTGTCACATTGAACACATTTAAGGTAATAAGAATTGTATTTTTTCTCCATAGTTTTGTTTTGTTTTGTTTTGTTTTTTAGCGTTTTTTTTGTGTGTCTGTAGGAGTACATTTGTATTATCTATATAAGTGTCTGAGATAATATTAACTGGACTTTTATCTGCTTCTCCTCCTGCTTTTTAGTGAAACCTGCAGTGGACAGATAATCTTTTTTTCATTCCTGAGAACACAGTTTTGACGAAATATGATGTTTGCAACAAAAATGTTAAAATCAGCACCCCACTTTTAACAGCTTCATGATTTCCAGAATAAGCATGAGTTTTCATCCCAGAATCATGGGATGAAAAACCCTGTGTCACCATCATATAAGGAAGCCTTCTAAGGTCTCTATGAATTTGATGACAGTCTTTGATTTCTTGAGGAAATTTTTAAAAGCTAAAAAAATGTGGAGATGAGTTTCCTAAGAAAATACAGCAAATCAGTTACAGACATCAAAACATTTGCATCCTGGTGCTGTTGTCCACCTAATCTACCCATGAGTATTCTTCAAGGATCCCCTGCATGCCCAAACTTTACCTGCAAATTTATTTTCCAGTGAATTACTTTTCCTAGTACTGAAGGCTCACAGAATACCACAGCTGTTTGTTTTGTTTGGGGGTTTTTTGTGGCTTTTGGTTGGTTGGTTGGGTTTTGGTTTCCTTTTTTATTTTTTTTTTTCCATTTGGCTTAAAGCAATATACTGTATTTTAAGAGAGGAGGAGCAATAGTGATATCTTATGTATTCTGTGAATCCTGCAAAACTCATGTCCAGGAGAGATGAACAAGGCCAGGACTCTTGGTACTCATGAGGAAAATCTGTACCATATATAACACCAACAGTGTAACACATGGAGATGCCTCTATAAGAGAAGAGATTAACAGTTACTTGTTTTCCTTTTCATAATATCCCTCTAGTGGCTGACAGCATCTTTAACACAGAATGTTGTTTTTTTTCAATACATTGCTCTTTTTATTTAGAAGATACTAACAGTGAATGAGACTGTATTCAGTACTGAAGAACAGCACCTGTAAGCAACCTTATTCTTCCTGAACAGTGGCACTTATTTTTATGGTCCAGTAGATACCCTGAGTATAATCTCCTTAAATATTCATATCTCAATCATAGTTTTATAGGAATCTTGCAATGGAAGATGTGTTTTCTTCATGACAAGGATGAGACCTCAGGTATCCCTATGTGAATTATTTATTATGTATATCTAGTCTCACATTGTCATGCACAACATACTTGTCTCTAAATTGGAAAGACATGATTTGATTAATGGACCACTCAATGGATAAGGAATTGGCTGGATGCTCAAACTGGAAAAGCTGCAGTGAATGGCACCACCAGGGTGCTCTCACAGTCCGGAAAGTTGCTCTTGGGATGCATCAAGAGAAGTGGAACCAGCAGGTTGAGGGAAGTGGTTCTCCCACACTACTCCACTCACACGACCTCACCTGGAGTACTGCACTCAGCTTTGGGGTCCTCAGCATAAGAAAGACATCAACCTGATCAACTGGTCCAGAGGAGAGTCATAAAGAGGATCAGGGGGGTTGGAACACCTCTCCTGTGAGGCCAGGCTAGGAGAGCTTGGGTTGTTCAGAGTGGAGAAGAGAAGGCTCCAGGAAGACCATCTGTGGGATCTTGATTAGAAGAAAATGGACACTGTTATCAGGAACTGCCCTTGAACCATGGAAAGAGCATGAAGGAAAAGAACAGTGGAGAAAAGGCAATGAAGCAAGAAGATAAAACAGAGCAAAGTAGAGAAAAACAGGATGCGGCAGGTACTGGCCGAATTAGATGACAGCCAGTCATGTAGTAAATTTAGGCATGTGAACAGCGTGTGGGCTATCGCATGTATCCAATCATCATTGTTGTTGGCGTGCGTGATCAGTGAAGCTTGCTCTATATAACCAAGGGATGTTCCAGTAATAAAAGTCTTTGCTTTCCCATGGAGTTGCCAAAGTCCATTCTCCCCCTGCAACCATCTTGCTGTTTCTTTCTGTACTTCAAGTGGGCCTACAGGAAAGATGTGGAGAGGTTCTTTATCAGGGAATGTAGTGATATAGGGCAGGGCATAATGGTTTCAGGCTGAAAGAGGGTGGGAAGAAATTCTTTACTGTGAGAGTGGTGAGACACTGGAAAATATTACCCAGAGAAGTTGGTAGAAGCCCCATCCCTGGAAGTGTTCAAGGCTAAGTTGGATGGGTCTTTGAGCAGTGTGGTCTAGTGGAAGGTGTCCCTGCCATGGCAGCAGAGCTGGAACTGGATGATCAAAAGATCATCCAGGTGTCTTCCAACCCAAACTGTTCTATGATTCCCTGATTCTGTGATTCTGTAATTCTATGATTCTATGGAAAACAGTAGAGTTATCAGCTTGTAGGAACCCAGTGGCTGTGTATCAACAGTTTTATAGCAGTCCTTGGAGCCTCGAAACCCTTATCTTCATACTGCCTTACTGCCTTCTTAGCACTCCATACAGCTGTCTTGGTAAGAGAAATGGGAAAAAATTACTGGTATTCAGACATTCAGTACAGCCAGGTCACATTGCCTCCAGTCTCAGTAGGGAAATCATGACAACCAGTCCTTATCCTTGTCCTAGGGCAGAGACAAAGTTAGCATCAAACTGAGTAAGGAAAAGTCCAGATGTTCTGGCACACAGGCTGCTATCCTGGTCATTGCACCTCACTGCCTTCAAACCAAGAAATATTTCTGTGTTGGAAGGTAGATGCCTTGCATTTGTTGGTGGGGAACAGATTTTGGAGTGCTGACCTCATGAATGAGGACTTGCTAGTTCACATAACAGGTACGGCAGCAAAATACCTCACACATTTTCATCCAGAAAGCCTGGTTTTATTTCTTAACTTGGTATCTCACCTCTCTTCATGTTGTGATCAAATGGACAGAGCATTTGTTTTTTCCATCTTCTGTAATCCTTTATTATTTATCAGTGATTTCAAGGTGCTGAGCACTTCTGTGAAATGCTGAGCACTCCAACATTTCAGTGATTGCCAATTAAACGTGTACAGCACCTTTCAAGACTATGCCTTATAAGAGCAATTGTGCTGAAAGGGAAAAGAAGTCTTGTCCTGTTAATTAGGAGTTCAATTAAAATACAACTAACATAAAAAGTACAGGTTGAGAAGAAACTCAGTGCACAGTGTATTTGACATGTATAAAAGACAAATATGTCTTTTTATTAGTTTGAAGGTTAACGTGCTCATTAGATTATATCAGCTCATTATGCAATTGTGCCTGTGCCCACAGTATGATACATAGCAATCAACAGGAACATTTCAGGGGTGAAATAAAAAGTAATAAAATAACTGTTGAGCATGAGCAATTAAAAAGATAAACTGGACAAAAAGTTCATTCTTGCAGACATGGTAGACCCATTTCATCAAGAAAAAAAACAATATTTTTGAGATGCAAGTAAAATAGTAAGGCAAGTTGGCTTAGGAGGCACAGAGATGCAGATTTAGGCTGACAATGTTTTTGATGACCACAGCATTCTTGTTTTCCCCCTTTACCCTAACATAATTGCTTTTGACTGGGCAAATCATGTTGTTCTCGTTGCAATGTCATTGCAATTTATGCTTCCATAAGGCACTTGAATAGATTTTTTGTTTTTATATGCTTTGCATTTCATTTTAATGCCACCCAAGGAAATTACATACCTAAAGCTGTACGTGTTACTTTTTATTAAATACCAAATGGCATCATCTTTTTTCCTCCTGTTTCTTGATTACAATCAAGTGTCGTTTAGATTTTATTATGGAATCACTTTTCTACCTCAATTAGAGCCTTAAGGTTAATTTCCGCTTATACCTTGCACTAAATGTCAAGCTTAATGCAGGCTTTATGTGAATAGAGGATAAAACCCTCCCACAAGGGGCAGATATAGCCTTGTGGGAAGCTTTACACACACCATCAAACAAAATTTTGATCCTGGAATGGAAAAAATGACAGAGGCTGCATGAAGTCCACTGGGCAATTCATAGCAATTTCAAGTGAAGTGTACTTCACAGTACTGTATGACAGTAGTAGATATTAACACGAAATGAGATTTGGACAAGTTGAGGAGTTAGTCAGAGAGGGAGGTAATGAAGTTCAACAAGGGCAAGTGTCAGACCCTGAAACTGGGGAGGAAAAACACAATGCACCGGTACAGGTGAGGGGTTGATTTGGTGGAAAGCATCTCCATGAAGAAGGACCTGGTAGTTCTGAATGACAAATAATTAAACATGATCCAGCAGTGTACCTCTTTATGGCCAAGTAGGTCAGTGGTATCCTGGGGTGTGACCAGCAGGTGAAGGGACGGGCTCCTCCCCTTCTACTCTAGTGAGGCCACTCAGAATTATAGAATCATAGAATCATCTAGGTTGGAAAAGACCCATGGGATCATCGTGTCCAACCTTTCACCCTACTCTACAA
>JANHFX010022968.1:33068-84672 GCA_027560015.1 Chloroceryle amazona | reverse complement strand
AGAAAGGAAAGAAAGAAAGAAAGAAAGAAAGAAAGAAAGAAAGAAAGAAAGAAAGAAAGAAAGAAAGAAAGAAAGAATTGCTCACACTGGAAATTACATAAGTAATTTTTATTTCAACCCCTGAAAGAAAACAGGAAAACATCTGGGTTGGTTTTTTTTTTGTTTCTAAAATGCTGTATCAGAGCTAATCTATAAGTCTCTCATTCTCTTCTTTCATTCTTTGAGTACTTTAAACCTTTAGCTAAGCAGGTATCTAATCTGCATCATGAAATTGAAATGGCTGTGCTGTTGATGAGCACATTAACTCTGAAATCTAGACAACATAAAGGTAAACTTGATAATGAAGCTTTAAAGTCAGGGTAGTCAAGATGTTCCCAAATTCAAAAGTGTGATAAGACATACCTTGAAAGAACATTAACTTAACTATTATTAAAACCCAAAGGGAGCATATCTGAATATGCAAAAAGAGAGTGAAGATGCATGAAGTCTATTTAACATAAGACCACAGATTTTGGAATTGGAGATCTCAGCAGATCATGTAGTCCTCTTCCCTGGCATAACACACGTCAGCTGTACCTGATGGGAAAGCTATATATGTTTAGGAAAAACAGACCATGGTGTTTACACCTTGGATCCTGCTTGTTGGTATTCTGTGCATTATTCATGTTTCTCTCACTGTGCAGAGTCCAAAGCTACATCAAATATTTCAGTTCAATACTTGATCAGCGTAGAGTGGATCAGAGTAATCGTTTATGCTGCAGATGCCATTTATAATTATATGTTACAAAATCATGTGCCTTAGTCACAGCATCAAGAAACTTCTGTTATCCTCAGTAACTCTCAGACCCTCATTAGCAGAGCTAATGCCCCACAAGCTATTGCCTAATTTTTAGATGTGTGGCTCAGTAATTTCACCTGCGTATAGAAATTCACATTTAAACCCCTTTTACAATTTTTTTTTTTCAGTTTTTCAACGTCATTCTTACCACATTTATAGTGTCGGACGCAGGAAAGATCAGAGCAGGTACTAGATACTTTGGCCTTCTCAGCGCTCTTCTGACAGCTTTCCTTTCCCACTGAACAGTAGAATGACTTGGTCATCATTTACAATGCAACGTATTTTCTTGTATGCAGATGTACAAACCTGTCTTGTCCTATCCAATGTACTGCTTGCTTTGACATATAGACTTTCCATTGGTCAGTCAAACTTTTCCCAATAAACCTTGTTCCTACGCAGTTAAATTCTCACCTTTCTCCATATCCACCTCTTAGAATCAGACAGTACAGTTCTCCTATAGCAACTGCGTGCACAGAGGCAGGTAACAGCTTTGTTGAAACCCATGCATTTTTATATTCAGTGAAGGAGCATCCTGTAATTATTCTAGAACAACATGAAAATGCTCCATATACCTTCCCCATCCTCAAGCAATTGAAATCAGAATAGCAGACGTCAGGTTTTCTGTTTGTTTGCATGCACATCTTTAAACTCAAACCACATTTTGTTTTGTCTTTGTTGCTCACAATATGACACCTACAAGAAATGAAGAGATCAAGTCAGCTGTCTCTGAGGCCAAGAAAGCTCACTTACAAGAAATGAAGACTAATAACTACCTTGAGGAGACCACTACTCATTCATTTAACTGTCATTACACTGACAACACTGAAATAAAGTCTTCTGAAAAAGTAAAATATCTATACTAATAGTCCAGTATTATAAAATTTCACACTTACATGACATTTTCAAGGAACCCCAAAGCATTTTATAAACATCAGAACCATACAGAACACAGACATAAATTTAAACCTTATAAGAGATGCTTTCACCCACATTTGTGAGCAAACACACTACCTTCATTTACTGTAAATTACTGTGTACATAGAGAGAAACACAAAAGGCAAGTTTTCTTATAGTTGGCATAGATATATAAACAAAATCGTCTGGACTTTCACAGATGACAAACATCTGTTATCTAGCATCCATGAACATCAGGACATAGTCAAAGTCTTATATTTTCTCTTAAACAGCAATCTTCCATATTAACATTATAAACACTGAGGTTGGTTGTGTTGTGCAGGAGGAGTGAAGCTCAGGAAATCTGAATACAGCATCTAGCTCTCACCTAAGGTTGATTCACAGGAAATATGTGGTCCCATCTTCTCCTTTTGTCTCTCCTTTCCTTGTAATTTGCTTGCACAGGAATTTATTTCTTGTACAAACCTTGAATCAGAGAGGCCAATCAACAGGATTGTAACATGTTGAAAATACTATTGTTCTTGAATGATTTGTGAAAAAAAGATTTTAATGAAAAAGTCTTTGTCTCAGGAAGAAATACAGGAAAAATATAAAGCAGTCAGTACCTGTTAAAATAATGTTTTCAGAAAACTATTTTCCTCTTCTCTCATACAAGTCATTGAAGAAACAGAGAAGAGTTTGAATACCGTTGAGTTTGTGAAATGGTCTGATACAATATTCATGTGCAGATGGAGTAGTCATGAGAAGAAAGATGTTATTGATCAATCAAGACTGTTCTCTCTGGATGGAGTGATCACAAACAAATAATGACAAACACATAAATCTAATTGTAATGGGGTGAGACAAGGAGGGAAATTCTTCTCTGTTGAAGGAAAAAAAAATATTGTCTCTTGGATAAAAATCTTGATAGTTAGATAGGTCTCAGATGTTATTTTTTGAGTCCTTAAACAAATGCAGTCCCAGCACAGACTGAATATGTCAAGCTCCAGGAACTACTCTACTCTGTTTTGCTCTTTCAGTCATCAGTGATCCATAGTTCACCTGTACTAAAATTAATGAACAGCTCTTTAAAAAAAAGGGGTTTTCTTATATAATGACTGTTCAGCAATTTACATTTTTTCGTTTGTATTAATTGAATTACAGAACTTCTGGTTTCACACTTGTTCCTGGGGAAGGTGTGTTATTTGAACAAGTCCTTGGGCCAGAAGGCTACTTGTACAGGGTACTTACCTGTTCAGTAATGTTAGCATCCATTTGGCGATACTGAGGACTAGACTAATACAAGAGATTCCTAGTGAGTGTTAAGTCTTTGTTCCCCCCCATATTTTGCAGCATATATGACTTCTAGTACCAAAAGTGGTTTTTTCATTAGAATTCACTAATTTACATAAAACCAATGATCCAAGTGGAGGAGTCCTCTTGCTTTTTGTCTGCCAACTGCCTGTCTTCCCTTTGTAGAAGGTAATGCAGAGAAGTCTTTGGTCTATAAGGAGTCACAGGATGGGAAATATCATTATTCTGTAACAAGGAATTCAATATTTAAACCACTGTGAGATCTAGATTGCTTTCCTGAAGGCAGCAATGTACACACTACTTGGGCTTCCTATTACTGGAGGTGGAAGGCATTTCTTTATGGAAACCATATTGTCTCTGTTAACAGCTCAAATAAAGATTCTCCCGAATTGCCTCTGAAAGTGTAACAGTTTGGATCTTATTTTTCTTACAGTGTTACCTTTCAAATCATCAGGAAGTTTTCATTTTGTGTGCTAAGTGAAAGGTTGAAAAACCAGAGCTCTGTTTAATGAGATTAGCACGTACAAGTTTGAGCACACTCCTTCCCTTTATGTGATAATTACCTTGGATTAGGCAAAACGGTGGGTAAATAAAGAAAATCTAAAATGCTGAGAAGGTAAAAAAGGAGGAAAATCAGAGTATAAGAATCTTGGAATTAATATAATTTGAGTTTAGCACATAAAAGAATGACAATTAAAAATGTGAATAGGGAGGTTTCTGTCAGCTCTATTCTCCTGCCTTTCCAAAACTTGCATAATAGCTTGCATTATGAGTAGTTCCTTTGCTTGTAATTATACAGCAGGTACCGTATTTAAGAAGATGCCCAAATGTTACCTGGTTTTATATCCATGTATGGTGTACATCAGGATGAAAGTTATTCAGTAACATGCCATGCAGATTCCTTCATAAATTCTTATTTAAGATTTTCAATAGTTAGTCCTTCATAATTCCGTTTAGAAAGGACTTTGTAGTCTAAACGCTGCCTGATGTCTGATGAAGTCAAACCCTGGAGTGAAATCCAGCATCTTCAATAAGGCACATAAAGCTAAGTGTGAGATAAAGTGAGAGATCCCAAGCAACTCCAATCATATAGCTCTCCAAAAAAGCAAGAGATGCCAGATCATGCACCAGGGGAGGTTTAGCTTGGACTTTAGGAAAAATTTCTTCACCAAAAGGGTTGTCAAGCCCTGTAACAGGCTTCCCAGGGAACTGGTGAAGTCCCCATCCCTGGAGGGACTTAAAAGATGTATAGATGTGGTGCTGAAGGACATGATTTACTAGTAACCTGTCTCTGCTGGGCTAACAGTTGGACCCAATGATCTTAAAGGTCTTTTCCAACTAAAATGATTCTATGATTCTATACTCCACATTCTTTATTATTCTTTATTATTATTTCTGAAGCTGGTCTGCTGTTCAAAACGAAGTGCCAATTGCACTGGACGACAAAGACTAAGCAAGGTGGAACTTGGGTCTGGTGCTCAGTAGTCCTTTGTCAGCCCAAACACATTTGGATTTAGGCAACAAAATTCCACCTTCATCTATCATGCATTCTGTATTCAAATTGATTTTGTTTCTTAGTCCCTAATAACAAGTCTATGACAAATCCACACATAAACCGGACATCAATCCGGTTACTAGGCTTTATATTTTTAAAGGCAACTTACAGAAATATTATTGTGCACTTGATCTCTGGTTCACTTATTTCCAAGTCTTGTGTTAATATTATGTGCATTTTTGTTCAAGATATTAGTTGAAAAAAAAAAAAAGCTTCATTCTTGTGTGCTTAATTTGTTAACCAGTTAGTTAACCAGTTCTTTCTTTTCCTGTTCGTTGTCATATATTTGGTCAAAGATTATTTTTGGACAGTGTAAAATTTCTCTGAATCCATATTCAAATCATTTTTCATGTCACAAGTAAGTGGTTTTTTTTTTTCAAATTTGCCATAAACATTATGGTGATCTTTTCTTCCTCCAGTCAAAAACTATATGGGGGAGGAGAAGTTGTCAATACCTCTACTTTGTATGTTACAGCAGGTTCTGTATTCAATCTAAAGGGAAGGACGATAATGCAGTAAAACACAAAACAATCCTTGAGGCTTATAAATCACAAGAAAACTTTTGCATGGGAAATTTTGAAGTTATTTCATTCTCAAATTGAAATAAACTTAAAAGATTTATTCTTTTTTTTCAGAACATAGAAAAAGGGAGTAATAAAAAAAAGGTAGGAATAAAACAAATACATAAACAAGTAAGCTTGTAACAATACATTTATGGAAACACAACTTTAAAACCTTCACACAACACCTTATAATAATCCACAAAAAAGAGTTTTTATTCTGGACATTCACAGTTGTACAACTCTTGGATTTTCAAAAGCTTTCAAAGTCTTGTCAACAGGTAAACTCCATTTAAAGTGGCAGTATTACAGATATGAATACCTTCTGAGTAACTAAATCACTTAGCTTCTCTAACTGTCTACCTTTTGGCAATCAGGAGATTTAGAGATATACAGTATGCACTGTAAATGGGGAGCTAAAAATGTTGATGTTGGTGAACCATCTATGGCATTGTGTGAAATAAGTATGTACAAATGTTTCCATTAGGATTGCTCCTATGCAAATTAATGAACTTCTCCAAGCAATAGGCATAGCTAAGAACGCAAAAGGTTTCATTTCAGTGTAGGAAATTTTGTAGATGAACTTGCATGTTCATCAAAATCTAACTCCTTGCTTTATAGAAATAAACAGACTTAAAATGCCAAAAAAAAACCCTGTTACAGAATCACAGAATCACAGAATGGTAGGAGTTGGAAGGGACCTCAGGGGATCATGTAGTCCAAACCTCTTGCTAAAGCAGGTTCACCTAGAGGAGTTTGCACAGGATCACATTCAGGTGGATTTTCAATATCTTCAGAGAAGGAGACTCCACAGCCTCTCTGGGCAGCATAGGCCAGGCTCTGTCATTCTTACAATAAAGAATTTTTTCCTCATGCTCCTGTGTTCCAGTTTGTGGCCATTACCCTTTGTTCTGCTTCTGGGTACCACTTGAAAGAGCCAGGCCCCTTTTCCTGACACCCACCCTTCAGATATTGATAAGCACTGGAGAATATACAATTTCAGTCTTCTTTTCTGAAAGCTAAGTCACGTACATTGCAGTCCCCTCATATTTGTAACCCTTGGTTGAACACTTTCCAGTAGTTCCCTATATCTGTTGGACTGGAGAGCCCAGAAATGGATGGAATACTCCAGATGTGGCTTCACTAAGGCAGAGTAGTGGGGAAGGGGACCCTCCTTCAACCTGTTCCCTCAAAAATTGTCTCAAAAATTTGTGCTTCAAGGCTGTGATTTCTATTTAAGTTTCTGTAACAATTTCACAAGGCAAAATAAAAACCTTCTGAAAAGGTATAAAGAATTTAAGCAATAGAAAAAGCAGTCCGTATCTGCATGTATTGTTTTAACAGTAAAATTCTTTCAGGATAAAATCAGTCTTCTTTACTTCTCATCTGATGAAGTTTTAAATGCCAGGTATAAAGGATCTACTTTTCATTTCTTTCTTATGCATGTTGATATATACAGGTCACATTAAATCTCTTTATTAAAAATTTCCCTTGAATAAATTAAAGAATGCCAAATCTCTTAAATCTATCAAATTTAGGCAAGTTTTCCTAATGATTTATTTTTATACCTTTTTCAGTGTTTTCCAATTTTACAGCATTGTTCTGCAAATACGAGAGCTTCAAAAGAATACTAACTGTTCATACTTCCACCCCTCCTTTCTTCTTGTCTCCACAGCCCAAGCAGGGAGTGACCCCATGGAGCACCATGAATGCTTTGTTTTCTATGGAGATCTTCCAAGATGACTGTGCTATCATTGAATCCTTTCAGTGTGCGTGGAAGGCCACACTAAAAGTGTTTGTCACCATCCCACCATTCTTAGACCATTCTTGGTGAGAACAGAAGTAAAATCCATCTCTCAGCCCTTCCTTCTGTCTCTGCTCTTAGTGTCTGAGGTACTTCCTGCTAATCCTTTACTTTTGGAATAGTGAAAATCAGGGGAGAAAGGATCATTAGTTTGCTGAACTGCTGAGAAATCTGTTCTGGCTCTGCACTTATTTGAACTTCTTTTGCTCAGGTATCAAAATATGGTGGTTCCTCACCTTGGATGAATCACTGCACTAGTAGAGTGTAATTAAATGATCACAGAACTCTTAGCTGGACTACCATGTGTCTTGTGAGGGGGCCTAGAGTAGCAATTTCATAACTGGTATCTCTCTAATGTTTGCTCATGATGTTTATCAGACTTCCATATTCATGGGTACAGCTGAATAAAATCATGGGCTGGAATTACTTTGCATTACTCTGCAGAGTAGCCTACATGCCAAAAAAAAAAAAGCAACACAAAACCAACCAACCACACAACAACCAAACAAAAAACACACACACAAAAAGAGCCCATTCAATTACTAAAAATGAACCAAACAAAAATAACCAAAATAGTATGGTACAATCAGAAATTTTATTTTATGATTCTATCAGAATAATGCAAAAATATGATAGCTTGAAACATCACAAGACTCCTGTGCCTGATTTGACCCTGGACAGTCCCTCCAGGTTTCATTTAGGGATGAGAGAGAAGAAAACTTGCCTTTCAGAAACTGTATCTTATAATATGGATATCTAAGCAAAATTATAAAATAACTTGAAGGCAGATCTGAACTCATACCTCTGATTTTCTTGCCTTCTTGAGAGTATGTCAGCTCTAGCACTGCCTGAATATTCTCTGAAAAAAAGGCTGTGTGTATATGTAGAGATGAATGCATTTCAAATCTCAGTTCTTCACCATATTTAAAACACTAATACAGATTGACTTACAACATTTTTTAAGAGCATGCTCTCTGTGCAGAATTGGGCCAATCAATCTGATGTGCAGTTTTGCATTTTGTCTGATTGCCTCAGGGTTGTAAATATTTATTTTTCTGTTTGTTTGACTTTAGTATCTTATAGCTGAAGGTTTTCCTCTTAGGGAAATTTTGACTTTTAAGAGCAGGAAACCTTGACTTTGTCAATATCTGTTAAAGAATAGATCATCATGATCCTTCTCCTATAAGGAAAAGAATCTGTTGTAAAATAACACAACAGCCATGGCACTGTGCTCTGAAATGTCTTTATTATTGAAAAAGAAGAAATGAATTAGCCTAAGTTGTCTGTGTGTCTCTTAAACAATTTACATTTTCTTTCCTATATTTTTATGTTATTTAGAATTGTCTATTCCTTTCATAATGTGCATTTTTGTTTTTATTTAAGCTATTAATCATGTCTGGGGAAATCAGCTTTTAAGGTCAACTAGTTAGAAGCTGCAGATTCCCCTCAGCCAAAAGTTCCTAGATGGCATGTTTAGAAACAAAATATTATTATTTACTTTGGAGACTAAAGAGAGAGTCAGAAGAACAAGAGATATAATTTAAATACTTTACATATGGAATCTAAGATTTTTCGGTAAGTCCTGCCTCATATGTATGGGGAAAGAGTTATATTGTGTGTCTATCATCACTCTGGAATACTTCAAAGACCCAGTGAGATAAGGATGTGCTATCATCCTCACTTCACTGGAGTGAAAAACAACTAAGAACAGCATCCAGAAATACTTAGACCCTCAAAATGATACTTAAATAAAATGTCTGATCTTCTGAACAGGCCTGAAATTCTGAAAAGCTATACTCTGGCACAACCTCAACAAGAGAAGTGTGGAGAATTTCACATCCCTCAGATTTATCTAGATCTGCCTCCCCTTGTGACTAAGAAAAGCTTTGCTGAAGGAGAGAGACAGATTTGCATCATTTCAGTCTGCAAAGAAAACTGCTCATTTCCTTAGAGAGTACTCTGTGGACTCTCCATATGAGGAAGCTGCTCCCATTTCCATACCTAAAAAACTTCTTTTAAAAGAAATTTGAAACAAACATTTCTTTGGAAGAAAGAAACATAACTTCAGTTGAAGGTCAAGAATCATGAAAACGCAAAGCTATTCTAGTTTCTGGTACGAGAAGTGCATCTATCTAGTATCTAATATTGTTGGGTGATCTAAAGCTTTTGTTAGAGTAGTCCTTAGGAACTTTCCTGTATTTAAAGAAGTCTGTACAAAACTGCAGAACTGTGTAAGATTTACAGTGTCTCAAGCTAGTCATTTCTATTTTCATTTCATTTCCATATGTGCTCAGTACAGAGCATCTTGTAACAAGTCATTTCTCAGAGAGCAATTTCCAAATCTCCTTAATTTATACAGAGGGTCTGGTCCAAGAAACACTTGTACATTTAATTGACTTCATGTGAGTAACATGGTGGTACAAAAGTTGGGTATAATTAAGTAAAACCGAAGACATGAATAATTGCAAACTTGATCTTGTGAGTTACAATATTAACTTCTTCTCTTTGAAATTTTATTTCCACATTCTGCTTTATAATGGCAAAGCATAAATAACCAAACAGAAGAGAACTCACAGATCACTCTGCTAAAAGTTGTTGACTATATAAATGAAATAATTTTATCTTTCTACCAGCTCCAGCTGGTATGATCTTGGCCTTCAGTACCTACTAATTAAACGGAGAAATGTTTGAGATAAAAAGTTAATTTACTAATTAAATGACGAGTATGCTTTATAAATTGTCTCTTTGGCTTATTGTGCATTTGGATAATTAATTAACAATACAATCAGGCTGCAGTTGTGAGATGCCAGTATGGATGTGATTTGAAGATACTTTCACTTCTATTTTCTATGTCAGTTTTTACGACAGCTGCACCATAATGAAGATGCTTGGCTCTTTTAATTTGTCTCTGTAAAATTAAAATGGGTTTGTGGTTTCTTGCTCACCAGGAGCACAGACAAAATGGTACATTTAACAGTAGATTTCTGATCAGACAACATAGGCATGATGTTGTATTAGCAAGTTGCCACTGTTGTCTATAAATGAGGACTATAGAGTAAGTTTATCATTAAGATGTGTTCTTCTAGTAAAGTATTTTCAACTGAGTGTAACAATGACAGCATAACTGACACCTTCAGTTAAAATTAATATTAAAATATTTGTCACTTGTAAACAACATTAACAAATCAGGTCCTTATTTTAAGTGTACATCAACAGGCTTTTGTAGACATGCCTAAACTAGCTAAGAAGTGGCTAGTTTAGGAACTGTTAAAGTACAACGGAGTTAGCATTGGAACACATGGACTAATGGGCAAATGATTATTCACCTCCTCAGATGTCTAGCAAAATTACTATGAGGAAAAAATAATCCTTGTTGACTTGTTTGACTTTTGAATAGTAGATATATATAAACTATACGTGTCTGGACTGGCCTGCATGATCTTTGGGTTTGTCTCATGAATGTTTTTTGTTTTATTTCCTGTTTGAAATTAAATATAAATATTAACTTGCAGACAAATCAAAAGTCAGTCAGAATTTACTACCTGCTGCAACTCCTCCAACAGTCAGAGAAGAACTTCCAAGGAAATAAAATAGTCACCTGGCCCTAATCAGCTCTTGAACACTGAGTAAACAACCCGGTTTCTCTCCACAGGTAACTGTCAATTTTTCTTTACCTAAAACTTTTTGTATTCACAACTAATATTAGTCCATCACATATTTTAACATTGATGTTTTTACAGCCAAATAGTTGATTTCATAAACCAAATAATTGATTTCAAATTTTAACAATATTTAGTATACGTCCATGTGTGTGTGTATGTGTGTTGTTCCACTCTAAAGGATGAAAACTGATTACTTTGCATCCAATTTACTTTGATTTTTCTGTCTAGTCTGTTGGTGCCTACAGAAGAAAACAGTAATAAATCATTTATAAAATCAGCCCAATCCCTTCTACAGGGAAATACAGTGAGGCAGACTGTCTCATAAATTGGTTAAAAAAGGGCATCTGCCCCGTGATTTAGCCTGATTTGTTGGTTTAAAATAAAAAAAAAAAAAAAAAAAAAAGAAAACTCACAAAATGTGCAGATGGTGACTCCTATCTTCTTATGAAGGGGGTAGTGAAAGTGCACACTTAAGGCAAAAACAAAGAAGTGAAAAAAAAAAACAAAACAAAAAACCAACATTGAATGCAGACGGCATCACGTCAGCAAATAGACTGTGGGCCATAGAAATTAGAAGGAACTACGTATTGTGAAATGGAAGTAATGGGAATTATTTTTCTGTATTTTTTTGCACAGGTTTTGCAGTGATCATATGGCCTGCACTTAATATGAGGGAAAAAAGTAAAAGACCCCTCTCAAACCTAGCCAGGATCCCAAATCTTTCATCTGCCTTAGTGTGTGGATCAGTGACAGTGACAAAATGGTATTGTGTGCTGGCAGCTTGATTTCTGGCATCTACTGGGCTGTATGAAAGATCACATCCCCAAACACTTCTGTCATATTCTCTTCCAGATTGTGGTATATTAAACTGAGGAAATAAGCCTGTTTTGCTAGGGATCATATATTCATCAAAATTAAAGATGGAAAAGTCCTGTTAGTGTAAATCACTTACATTATCCCTCATCCAATGCAGGATTACTCCCTGAGGTATATTTTCCAGTACTTTTTACAGTCCACTTTGAAATGACTCATGCAACAGTTTCCACCACTTCTCTCTAGAGATCATTCTACAGTCTAATAGATCTCACCCTCGGTTTCAGCCTAAATTTTCCATTACCCATTTAGAGATTTATTTTTTTTTTCTTTTTCCTGGCCATCTGGTAAGGCAGTTTGAGGTGTCTCTCTGAACCCAAACACCAAGACTTTGGATGCAAGCTAAGGGCTACTAGTGAGGGCAGGAGGTAGACACAGATTGAAAAGGACTTAATTAGTTTTTCAAGGCTTTCATCATCCCTTATCTATTGATTTGTCAGTTTGGTGCAGAGATGTATACAAATCTGACTCCTGTCCTGATGGTGTCTAAAGATCTAAAGCCCTAACAGAAACCTAAAGTAATTTCTAATTAATTTAAACAGAACAATATTTAATATTATTAGCATCTCCTGTAGGACATTCTGTCCACTTCTGAGTCTGAACATCACTGAAACACTGTACCAGTTGAGGAGGATCACTGCTATAATGGAGCAGAATAATGCAGGTGTCATGGTTTTCCTTCATCACAACAATATGGGTGTCTACACCAAGCTGGTAACCTAACCTCCTGTTACAGCTTGTGTAGTGACTGCCACAGGTTAAAACAGCAGCTTACACATATAACTACATGCACACTGTGTGTAGACATATGTACATTATAGGTCATATATAGCCTCTTTAAGTTACAGCAAGCTGTGTGCTTGCCACTCTGACTTGGTCTGGCAGCACTCCAGCAAAATGTGAGAGATGCAGTCCAAATGCAGGAGGCATCTACTGCAGCAAGCACAGAGCATGACCTGCACTGATAATCTGTCTGTTGCTGCCTAACCTAGCAGAATCTCTAGGACCAGACAGCACCTTGCAGAGGTGCTTTTCTCCATCCTTTCCAGGATCTGGTCACACACCTTATTAACACTTTTTGGGTAAGACTTTCTGTAATGTTGTCCTAAAGAGGATACAACACAGGGTTATAGACATCCTACAGTGACACAGCAAACACACAGGGTTTCAGATTGCATCCAGTCAATAGAAACCCCATCTATCTGTGTGGCAAACCCTTGCAGGTCCACATAGCTGTCATAAAAAGCTTTCACTCAAATTATGGCATATGTTATTATGTTGGGTAGGCAGAGTTAGTAATAAGTTTTCTCCACTTACAAGTCTACAACCTGAAAAAAAAAATAGTCGAAGTAAACATGAATAAAAGAACATACTTTAGCTTTTATGTAGTTTTGGCATAGAGGAATAAAATGATTTTTCCAAGATAGAGAATCTGTAGCACTGTCAGCAATTAAATGAGTTGTGCCAGGTTCAAGGCCAGTATCTAAGCTACACATGTCTTAGCCTCAGCAAAACTCATTTTTTTCTTTTGCTTGTTTTCTGCTTCAGTTCATACTCACTTTTGAAAATTACTTGTGCTGGATTTTGTATATGCTTAGGGGGCAAAGTTGTTTCATGAAGACACCATCAAAATTATCTCAAGGAATACATGTATGGAGGGAGAACTTCGCTGCCTAAATTTTCAAAAATGTCTCTGCTTTAGAGACCACTGAAAGTGAAATACCTGGAGGAGAGAGGAATGTGCATTGTGAAAAATCAACCATGTCCTCCTTGTATGATGGCTAGGCAAGAAGCTAATATATTTAACAAAATGTTTTGAGGTACTTGGGAGTTCCCAGTTCATGAAAGACAAGATAATCAGTGACAAAATATTCCATCTTGGACATGTGTTTGAATTGCCCTGTGGGAAGTATCAAATACAAGTTACTCAGAAGCAGAGATAGTCGGTGGAAAATTCATGTCCATCTTACAGCCCCAGCAGTGACCAATCTGCAATAAAATATGCCATAACTTGCTCTGTGTTGATTTCATTTTTACTCAGAGAATAGGTGTAAAATTCCAAACAAACAAGAGCTTTATAAAATATTGGGCAGGATTTATTTTGCCAAGCTCAGACACACAATAGAGGCTTCAATTTTATGGGCCAAATGAAGCAGCACTCCTAAAATAAGTACATAGGCTCTGTCCAGTTAATGGAGAAAAATATCCCACTGAAATCCTCCAGTGGGAAATCCTCTGCGCCTAGAACAGAATGAATTCTGCAACTGGGATTTTCTGTCGCATTACTGTGCCATTTTGGTGGGCCTGTATGTTGGGGACTCACACTATTTCACATACCCCGAAAAATGGAAGTGCAGGAATCGTTCCACTGGTTTTTACATTCTCATATGAGGATTTACTGGATGCAGTTCCCAAAGAGTAGGACAATTATGCTTGAAACCACTCTAAGCATTTAATATTTGCTAATTTCAAATGGCAAATTTGGGTTTCTTTTAAGCCAGATTTGAAAGGTAAAGGCATTTTATCTGTCTAATAACATTCTGAGATCCTGCATGTCTTCATTGTAATTTAAAATACTTTTTTAATGCTCAGAGGAATTCTGCATTTTCTTACTAACTGCTCTTTGCTGAGCTTTACTTTTACATACATTTTCTGTCAGGTAGCTACACTCCAGAATTATATTGCCATACTTATTTCTCATCCATAAGCACATACCTATAGATGCATGTGCATAGCTTAAAAAGTTATAGCGTGCTTGCTTTCTCCCAGCTTCATTAGAACCTACAGAAGACTGGAAGTGAAGGAAAAACTGCTATGTCATTGAAGTTAATAGTTGCTTTGACAATGCCTATACTGAAATTCTGCAGCATTTATTTACATTGCTTGCACACACTGAAAATTTTATTGTAAAACCCACCTAATGTTATTTAAGAAATAATTTATGGGAAGAAATACTGAAGGTGTTTCTATGGGTAATATGGGTAAGACATTGATATATTTAGCATTCACCTCTATACACTCCAACAGTTCTAAATAAAAGGCATAGTCTGAGAAACCTGCACATCTTCATGACACACGAAAAGTCTAGTAGTAAAAACTCTTAAGTTTCATGCTGTGTTACAACTCTCTCATCATCTACAATTGAGCCTCACATTATCAAATACTTTAAACTGAGAAAAATAATAAATAAAAATATCAGAATTACATCTAAGGACCATGACTGACCTATACAGAACACAGATCAGATGCAGTGAAAAATGCTATATATGGATTTATCCAGAATGTATCATTTGATGTCAGGATCAGAGAAAGATCCCTTGCCTTGTTTTATTTATTGATATAGATCTCATTTTTGCTGATATCAAAAGAACAAATAAACAAACAAACAAAAACACATAAAGAAAAAAATCCCATGTGACAACAGCTATTTCCAAAATGTGAAGCCATTACTAAATAAAATTAAGGAATCATTACAAGATGCTATGAGTAAATTTGAAATTTACCTCACTTAAGCTTAACCACCTATGAGATATCTGCTAGTTCTAAGTTAGTCATTTAGTCTTTCCCTCTGTTCAGCTAAAAACCTTCAGAAAAATGACTCATCATAGGCATCTATCTTTAGATGAGATGAATCACTTTTTGGAAATGCTGGTCTCTCTAGCTACTAATGAGGTAGTCTAGACAACTAACTTCTTAGACTGAGCTGCTAACTTTCGGTTGCTTGAAATCATGTGATATTAAATAATCTATCTTAAATGACTCAGTTACTGCAACTTCTAAAGCAAGTTGATAGTTGCTGAGAGAGCAATTCAACTCTCTATGTATAAGTGGCTGTATCTATAATACCTTTTATGCACCCTGAACATCTGCTTGGGAATGTCAAAAGTGGCCTGGGACTAATAGGAATTCTTGCCCTTCTTGAGTTTTCTGGAGGCCAGCTGGCCAAACGATAAACCTGATTTTTTGGCATATTTAACTAGAGTAATTCCATTAAACGCCACTGTTTGAAAGAGCTCTGCTCATTCCTTTTTATTCAAATGATTTGAATCTTGTTTTTTTCACCTGTGGTATGGGCTAACAAATGACCAGTGACAAAAGGTCCTCCTAAAATTTAGCTTCAGAGTCATTCCTTTGAGTCCTTCTCTCTCACATTAGAATGGACCATCAACATGTAAGATGTGATTAGCTAGAGAAGAAACTTTTAGGTCATTCATTACACCTTCTTCCATCTCCTACTCTGATTTTCATTTCTGGTATACAGCTTCCACTGCATATCTCTAGCCATGTAATAGATGGTGTGCATCTGAAGATTCCTACTGTTGAGCCTCTTACAATGAACCCAAGCAGACTTCATTTCCAGGAAACTCAATCATACATGACCTCTTCATAAAAGACCACATGGACATTATGAGGTAATAGCAAGTTCTATACAGAAGCAAAGGCAACACAGTAAACAGGTACAAAGATAAAACCCAGCAGCATTTGGTGTATATCCCAAATGGTATAAATGCTGTTTCTTTTTAATGTATTATTTCTTCCACTTGGATATATTGTTCTTGTGAGCCTCAGCAGTCCTCTTTTCTCTTAACACTCCCTGACACAACTGCAAATATCACTCTTGCACCCAAGCCATCACATCTCATATATGGAATAAATAAGTGGGCAAGGAGTTTGCATTACTGTGTAATATTTAAAAGGGATGGGAATATATTCAATGTCTTTCATCTACCTAATAGGGGAATGGTGACACTGGTGTCATAAGTTTATCCAATTTCTACTGCTACAGAGGGAATATCACATATGTTGGGGGCACAGGCTATTCGTTTTGCAGTCCTCTGCTGCCTGGTGTACAATTATCATGGCTCATCTTTATTAAACACCAGCCTTATCTTTGTTTTGCTCTCTTTGTTGATAGATGTAACCTCAATACTGTTGCCATGGCTACAGTAACAGTAGCTGAGAAGATTTTGTTTGTTGTAAACAAACTGAGCTATACAGGCGCAGATCCTAGTGGAGCGTTTCCAGTCCCCTGCCTTATATTATGCTGATTAACACTGCCATCTCCCTCCTGCAACCTATTCCTTATTTTAATTAGCATTAATTTAAGTTTATCGAGGAGTGTTTCCCCTTTTGTACAATTGCACCCCTTTTCTGACAGCTTTTTTCCCTATAGCAACAGCCATAGGTTAGGACTGCAGCCCTGCTGAGAGCATCCTCACAGCAAAGCCCTGCTGGTACCAACAATTAATCTAGATGTACACACTAACATAATGGCAAAGGATTGCTTTAATTTACTTCCTACATTCTCACCTCCAGGGGCAACTAAACTTGTTCTCACGTAGGAGCTGTGGTGATCTGAAAATGTGTTACTAATTCTGAAGCTTATTTAGCTTCAAGACAATTTTTCAAAGTTACGGGCCAAATTCAGCCCCTCACTTAAGGCAATGCAGCTTCTCTGTAAGCAACTGTATTGCAAATTCTTACGTCACTGTTGACTTAACCCATGATCTCCCACATGTAAGAAAACATGACCAGAACAGGTTCAGGAATGAGCTTCCAACAGCATTATTTTTATGGCAGACCTTTTCTCTAGCAGGCATTTTCTCAAATACTTAGAGAAAGCTCCTGAGCTTTATATTAATTTTATTCACTGCCTATGCCAATATTCACTGCCTATGCCAATGTTAACAATGTCCAGTTTATACTATATCTTTTTACTTTTATTATTTTCCTCTTGAAGAGTTTAGGAGCTATCCCTGAGGGAAACATGACTGCCTATCTCAGAGGACTTGTGCTATGTTCTCTGTGAAAGGTTTTGTTATGTGCATATACACATTACTGTTGTATTTTTAATAATGCTATTAAACAGATAGATTTCTTCATCTCACCTAGATTAAACAAAGTGAAAACCAAAGTGGGCTTGGGGCTATAACAACATATAAACAGTGAGAATTTTTCCACCTAAAATGAAATGGGTTGGAACAGAGAACACAGACAGGGTAAGTCAGGTGAGATACTTCTGTACTGCAGCAGTACTGTAATTCGAAATGATTAGATTAGAAACTGCGCTGATTGGATATTGTGCTATAATACTGTTCATGAAACCAGTGTTATGCCCTGCTTTGCACAGCTTTGCACAGTCCTGTTCTGACTAGGTGATCCTGTTATACTAAGCTCTGCTAAGGTCTCCCATAATCCTCCCTCGCTTGCACCACCTGAAATGGTGCTATCTGGGAGTCTTCTTTGCTCAGCAATGCATGGATGAACCTCATGATTCTTACCTTCTCTCTCTTCCTCTCACTGGCTGTGTATCCACTGCCCTCCAGGACAGGGCAAAGCTGCCATTGGTGGGATGTCAGCAGGAATCTGCAGACCCTGGATGAGGAAAGAGTTTGTACTAAAAACAGTGCACCCTCTTGTAGGCTACTGGACAAAAAGAGAGCATTTCTAGTGTTGCTTTGTGATACTTCCACAATGTCAAAATAGAAAGGATAATATTCATCTGGGAATACTGAATTTAAGAGGGAAAAATCTTGCCTTCCCCTTCACTGCACTGATCTCTGTTATCCAAGAGATCAAGCAGAATCAGAATATTGATGATATGATCATATACATTAAAGGAAATCCAACAGATTTGTTAGTGTTATGCATACTTAGACCATTGTTTGGAAACTGTAGGACCATAAAGTGAAGGGGTCCCAGCAGTCCCTGGAAAGGCAGAAGCAGCAGCAACATTCAGAGCTCCAGCTAATTGCTTGTCAAGTATGAGTGAGTTCATTTGAGAGGCTAGCATAGCAAAAAATAATCTGAGAATTGGTATCAGTGTTCTTTGCCTTAATAATTCCTGGTTTTATATCACAAAATATACTGTAGGTAGAGATGTGTCTTGTTTGCAGCCGCTTGGCAAAACTTTGTATCCTGAAGGAACCAGCTGATGAGGCTGAGTCAAGGAAGAAATCACAGAACATGTTTATTTCCTAGATTGCACAGTTTTACATTCCAACTCTTCATGCTACTTTAATATAATTTTACAGATGAGTGATAAGCAAGGTGATGCACTGGCACTAGCAAACTTGATGAATGGGAAGAAAAAAATTACACTCTCTGTGAACTTTGAGAATGGTTCACACTCATTTTCAGCTTGGAAAGCTGCTACCTATTCATATAGCAGATTTTAAAGTGCAAATGGAAGTAAACCAGCATGCAGAGATCTGTAGTAGTTTTCAAGTGTCTCCACAGTATCTAGAAATCAGCCTGAAATATTGGAACAAACCAAAGCTTCTAAGGACCCAAATTTACCTCTTTTTATTTTAATGAAGTTTTACTAGACTGGCAGTGAAAATAAAGGGGGCAGTTTGGTGTCCACCATTTTCACAGCAGAATCCTCCTTGAACCTTGTAATTATTCTAGCAACATAATGTAGCTCAATATGTTTCACCAGCACTTCAAGTTGAAAGCCTGCTATGAAGTTCAGCTTCTGTTTCCTACCAGACTAGAAAACAACTTTATCTTCAAATGACTTAACACAGAAATGAAAACCAACATAGAGAGAATGTCCACAACAGGATATATTCTCTGTCTTACAAACAGCATGTGTGACATGAAAGAAGGGAAGACTGAAGCTATAACTGGCAGTTCAACTACCTGAAAAAAGTCTGGAGTTTGCTGTGCACTTGTAATGCTGCATCCTGGCCTTTCCATTTGACTTTTGTAGCTGGATGTTTAGCAACACTATAAGAAATTGTTTCTGCCTACAAGACATGAGAATCTAAATGTATATGACAAATAAGGGAGAAAGGAAGAAGTATAGTCTATATTTTAGATTTTGATAAAATGGGCCTTGACATGATTAATGAATTACTCTTTTCCTGTGCCCAACAAGAAATTTGTGACAGAGCTGAGAATGTGAATGAAGAAACATGAATCCTATTCTGGTGCTTTTTCCACATGTCCTACAGTGGAGCTATTCCTATCTCTAATTACCCTCTGGTTTGTTTTTTATTCTTACCAAATATTTTCAGTACTGGACTAAGGCTGGAACACTGGAGACCTAATAGTGACCTTCAAGTACCTGAATGGAGCTTATAAAAAGACTGGAGAGGGCCTGTTTATAAAGGACTGTAGTGAAAGGACAAGGGGTAACGGTTTTAAATGAGAAAGGAGTGGATTTAGATGAGAAATAAGGAGGAAGTTCTTTCCCACGAGAGTGGTGGAGCACTGGAACAGGTTTCCCAGGGAGGTGGTTGAGGCCTCATCCCTGGAGACATTCAAGTTTGGCCTTGACAGAGCTCTGAGCACCCTGCTCTAGTTGAGGATGTCCCTGCTATCATCAGGGGGTTGGACTGGATGACCTCTGGAGGTCCCTCCCAACCCAGACATTTCTTTGTTTCTATGTTTCTATTTCTAAATACAAAAGGAAGCACAGTAAGAGATTATCTCAGTTATGATCTTAGTCATAGTTTCTGATGCTTAAGTCATGTCATATCTCATGCATGTAAGTCACAGTCATATGGAAACTGGAAGAAATTAATCCTAGCAGAATAAATTTGATAATACAAATGTCTTCATAAAGAACCCCATTACTCAAAGTTCCATGATGGAGGTAAAGACTGGATTCAAGACTCATACCCCATGACACACCAGAGAGGGAATTCAAATGTAGACAATACGACATTTACAATGGGATTCAGGTAATGTATGTGCTTCCTATGGGTAGAAATAAATCATGTTCTCACATCACACTCTATGCTGTCTATGTGTGAACACAAAGACTGTCTAAAGCTGGCTTTGCACATATGGGCACCTACAACTGTAAATTTACACATAATTGAAGTTGTTTTGGTTTTTTTTTAGCTATTTAATGCTATATATGAGAAAGATCCTTTGAAGATCTGACACTTACTTGGACATCAGTGTTAAACAGGAATGAGACAAAAGGTTGAAAATCAGACTATATTAGTACAATCGCTTGCAAAATTATTATTGCTTCTTAACAGCATTAATCTTGTGCTAACTTGGGGCATTCAATACCAAATGGGAGTTAAGGAAATTATTATTTTTCATGCTGGAATCATAGTAAGGAAAGAGTGTGAAAAAGAGGAAAAAATGTCCTTCTGACCTTGCAGCCAATTAGAAAGATCAGTTGTACTGATCTATCACACCAGTTGTCTTTTCCAGCTCTTTTTCTCTTGAACTAAATGAGAGTTCATCTTTTACTTCAATGATAGGCAAAACAGATCTCAGTATAATATTTTAAATTGTTTTCTGATTAAATTGAACATATGATACTTCTTTATTCTGTTTTTAAAGACATGTCTCATTGAACACCAAAAAGATCATTTTAGCTGTACTTTGGTTGAGGTGGATGACTTATGGGAACAAAGGACAACATAGAAAAGATGTTATTGCAGTGTCCTTTTTTCTAAGCAAGATTGTCATAAACAGAAAGCTTGTCATTCACATTCATACTCCAGTAAGCCTATTTTATATTAAAGCATTCCTTAATATTACAATAATCTAATTGGTTTGTATGGTTAAATGAAGATAAAATTCTCATATTCATTATGAGCTGCTACAATAAATCTCCTTATTAAAATAAAAAGAAGCATTTATCCAATTCAGGAAGCATATGAACATTGTATTTGCCTTCTCTGATAATATCAGAATAGTTCTTCCAGCTCTTCATGTTGCTTTGAAAGTACATATGCAAAAAATCTCAAATCCAAAACTCTACAAGCGTAATTTTCTTCACACTTAACTGGAATATATCTTCATTCTTTTAGCTGATAAATTTATTCAACCATGTCTGTTATGTAGTGTCGGACAATGGTTTGGGCTTGAATCTCTGTGGGAAGTGTGCTCACACTGCCTGAATTTTGACTGCAACTCAGTCCATAAAATACAAGGTGCATTTCCTGAGTTTTCCTTTATAGTTAATGGGGGGTGGGGAGCAGGCTTCCCAGGGGACCTAATCGGTGCACTTGAGTTGGACTCATGTCAGTCATGACCTGGATGACTCTCCACTGATCCTATAGGGAGCTTTGGTATTATACTCTTTCCTATTTTGCTATGAATCTATCAGATATGTTTTGAAGTCAGGCATTTTGCATTGTCATTTTGTCTGTACTTACAAGTGCTACTGATGTTGCTAAAAGACTGATTTATCTTTCTGTTAAAAAAAATACTTATAATGTTTGACATGAAACAGGAAAATCCACTATGTGAGTTAGGTTTTCTGATGCTGTTTCAACTTACTCCTAATTTCATATGTTGGCACTTTGCTATTCTAACTTCAGGGTAAGAGCTTCAAAAGAGAAGAGTGAATCAATAGTATCTTGCTGATAGGCAATCTTCATTATCTTTGAATTCTTCTTCATAATATATGTTAGGTTATGCAGTATGAAATTTCCTTGCTTACTTGAAATATATCCTTACTCCTTACTACTGAATGGTGTTTCTTGCTATGGGTATGCAGGTATTCCCAGTTACTGCTGTTCAGAGTTAATCAGCCTGGAATCACACCTATTCCAGATGAAGGCAACTATTCCCAACGTGACAGCATCACATTTTGTACAAACTCTTTCTATTCCCCCTCCCCCCTTTTTTTTGTTTTGTTTTGGGTTTTTTTGGTTGTTGTTTTTTTTTTTTTTTCATGCGACTGAGAACCATGTTTGCTTTTCCTGTGGCTGCCAAATAATGAACAGATATCTTACTCAAACATTCCACAAGTTTCCAAATGTTTTAGATCCTCAGAGAATCCTGCAGCTTGAGAAACATATGAGAAGTTTAGAGCACTTCTGTCTACAACGATAACCTTACATGTATCCCAGTTGAATTCCATCTGTCATTAGGCAGACGTACCTCCACAATATGTTGAAATCTACTGAAAAGTTCCACCATCCTCTGAACAACTGATACTAATATCAGAAATTTGCAAATTTGCTAAATCACAAATATTTTCAAGCACAACTACCATCTTAATGGACTCTTTTATAAAGGTGTGTAAAAAACCATGATCATTGCATGTAATACTGGGTATCTTTTGTCATGTACTGTTTTAATGTCATCTTTAGAATATTAATCTTGTGATTTTTTTTTTGTTTGTTTGTTCTTGTTTTTAAGGTGTGGTTCTATATAGAATAGAACTCTGGGATTTTTTTTATGTGATTTTTTTTTTTTTTTCTCTCCATATAGGACATTGTCCAAAAAAAATTACTTTTTTTTAAAAAAAATAAAAAACTGTCATTGAAAAGAATAATAATAAAAACAGTTTTGTCAAGACTGAAGGATTCATTTTTCTATCTGGAACTATTATGCTTGTGCAGTTAAATAAAATATTAGGCTGAATTTCAGTTATAATACAAAAAAATATCCAGGAAAATATATGTATTTTTTCTACAGTAGAAAACAAATCTTTAATGCCCTAAGTATATGCTGTTGCTCATCTGTGGGAGAATCATAGCATCAGAAAAGGACATAAAAGGTACAGAGCATAATAAACTCCTTTTTTAAAAACAAAAACATACATTAGTTTGCATTAGTTGGGCAGGAGATGTCAATCAGGAATTGAAAGTGCTCAGGGATCACTCAGTAGCTCACAAAAATATCTCTACTATCTAGAATTTCAATTAAATTTAAATTTACATTTAATTGACTTTGTCTTACTCATTTCCCTCTCTGTTCACAGATGTATGTGTAATTGCATTTATTCTAATTAATATTTACTGAATTTTAATCTACAATCCTGTGCTGTCACTTATCACGGTTCTTCTGAATAGTTCTCAAAAAGGCTTGTATTAAAACCTTTTGAGAATCCACATAACATGAGCTCCCTGAATTATCTTCAGATTTTTATTTTTTTTTTGGTGGGTTTTCAGAGATTGTAATATTGTGCAGTATTAATGTATAGTTATCGATGTCCCATGCTGTTTTTTCCTCAATTACACTGTCTGACAGGTTCCACAAGAACAAAGATGATTACCAGTGGTTTGTTATGCACTGCATATCCCCAAATTGTCTTCTCGGGAGAAACACAAGATGGTCACACTGCCTAGTACTCAGGAATGTTGGTTTGTGTCCATGAATTGACTCACCAGCTATCTAGCTGTCATCTGAACAAGGAAACCTGGATGGTGATTTTGCCCTTAGAGAAAGTGCTTTTAAAGAGCTTATCTTCATCTCTAAATGCTCAAATATCTTCATAACTATGTTTCTTACAGATCCTCAAAGATTCCTAGGGATGAGCTATCTAATCACGACTTAATTGGGTACCCGGAGCAAATGTTTTTCAGTAACTGTCTCTGCATGCACTTGGCAAGTACAAGGCAGTGTGATTTGTCTTAATCATCTTTGGTGATGCATTAAGCTATGCAAAATTACTTCATATTTTGCATAAACTAAGATTAAGCAATCAGACATTTACTCCAGATCACTTGACACACAGTGAATTCTTAAACCACAAGATTGCTTGTTTGTCTGATTCTGCGGGCATTTATTTGTCTCCTTAAGGATGTACTTTCAGCATGCAGAGCCATTATTGTCCTGCAAACAATTTCCTAGTTAGCTGTCAAACTCCCATGAATACTTTATTTTTCACAGGTGGCTTTGGACAAAACTGATAACACGCTGGTGCTTCTGCAGACATTTTTTTCCAGTTTTAGACTTGATGAATTTGCCAACTGGATTCTCCTGTGTCTGCAATGCCACCATGGATTAATCTCATTCTTACTTTGGGCAGAGAAATGAACGGCACTTGGTTGTTCACATTCAGGACAGAATCATCTGGGAATTTATCTGTAAATGTAGGCAGGTTTTCTTCTTTCATGATGCAGGAGAGCTCAGTTCATTCACCTCCATATAGAATTTTCCTGTTCTGGATTGTTGTTGTTAGAGGTTAGTTTTCCAGTCTGGAAAACTGGAAGATCTTAGGAATTCCAGTAGGACTCTGTATCATCATAGCATTAATTAATCAGAGTAGAAAGAGGGGTTTTAGAGTGCTGTACATCTACCTTTAGACATTTTTAGAATGTGTTTTTTTTTTTTCCACATTATACACCTGTGCAACATTATCAAGGTGGCAGAATGACTTTAGCATTTGAAAACTGTGGGGTTTTTTCTGTTAAAACATTAAAAATCATAAGGTTCAAACCACAGTAAGTCACATTTTAAATTACTGAAATAAACTGTGTTGAATGAGTCAACCTATATTTTTTCAACTTATCATCATGAACATTTCCAGTATTTCAGTTTTGCCTCAAAAACTGTTATAAAGTGGGAAAAGTAGGGTGGTAACTTTCCAGGAACATATCACATCTATCCATCTTCTGGGATTAGAAACCTCTGTGCTAGTTTTATGGTATTTTAGGGTATAGTGAAATTACTTCATGTCAATTTGAAATATTTTCATACATGTGAGTTTATAAGCAGTGTTACTGACAGGCTGAAAGCCTGAATACTTATAAATAGAGAACTTAAATGGGAATAAAAGTAGCCCTGTAATAATTACAGGCTGCTTCCTATAAATAAAATAACAAACAACTTACTACATTAAACAGTCCAAGACTGATGAAACCTAGGGTCATTCAGTGCCAGAGTTTGCAGCTATGCCCTGATAAGCAGGCAGCTATTAAGCAGATAAGATGCTAATAGATATCAACAGTCTCTGGTGTTAACGGTGGACATAAAGCAAAGCCAAAGCCTTAGGTGCAAATTATGGACATTACTGCGAGCCAGATCTTGACATCGCCCATTTCTTAGGGCAGATCAGCCCTCAGAGCCCTGAGTTGGTTGTATTCTAATGTGGAGAATATCCAAAACTCATGTAACTATTTGTTGAAACCTCAGCATTCTGTCTTGTTTAGGTAAAACACATGGGATAAGAGTATCCTGACACAAACAAAAGAAAATAAATACCCGCACTGTACTTTTTCTAGCTATTCAATGCACAGCATACACACACTAGTGCACACACATACATAGAGTTGCTTGTCAGTCCTACTGCCAATGACATCTGGTTATCTACAATCTCCTTTACAAGAAACTTGCTCTCTGCAATGCACCGGTGCCTCTGCTCTGTGTAAGATAAACATAGCAAACACAGATAGCAACAAGAGAGTGGTATCACAGGCCCTACTTGGTGGCAGCGACTGCTACAGCAGCAGCAGGGGCTCAGCAAACCTCCCCTATGTTTGCATGTTTATGTGCTCTGACAATCTGGATATGAAAGCTGCATGAAGCAGGAATTTATTATGGCAGTGGGGGCTGGCTCAAAAGCTTCTCTCTCTTTATTTTAATGACCATTTAAATTACTTCTGCAGACTTTGACAAAGCTTTGATTATCACACACAGGGATGAAGCACAAATTCAAACTGAATCTTTCATCTTAATAAACACGAACCCAGATCCCCATTTGGATCATGGATGCTGCTTGTTGGGTCTCTTCAGATTTTCTGCCAAACACTGCCACCATGTGTGAATCTTAGATTTTCTCCTAAACAGGAGAGAAAGAAAGGGACCTACCTGTGAGGTCTGGCTTCTGGTGACCTCAACAGGCATCTGAGAGTGCCCAGAAATGCACCCACAAAATTATTTCCTCATCTCTATTTCCCCTATTGAAAATAGAGCTGTGAAAGCTACCTGGCACTTATCTGAAATATTCTGTCTGTCACAATAAAACCTGTAGTCTCCCAGACAAATTTGGAGATATTGTAACAGACACTGGTATAAATGATGGAGACTCATCTTCATTTTTAAAGAATATGACAGAGGTGGAATGAGTGATAATGTGACTAACGCCTCAAAAATAATAATACAAAGCAAAAAAAAATAAAGTTGTTGCTGTAGCTGATACTAACTCAGAGTTCTTCAGCCCTGAAATAATACCTTAATAAGAAGACTGCCTTTTGTCTATTAGTTTTATACCATAATATGTAATGTGGCATGCAACACTGATATGAGAAATAGTATATCATCAGTCTTGGATAAGGAATATTTGTATTGTTACTCAAAACCAAACCAAACCCAAACCAAACCAAACCAAACCAAACCACAACAAACACCTATCCTGAGACCTTTCCTGCTTATCACCTCAAAATGTGAAGATAAATAATAATAAAAGAAAAAAAAAAGAAATATTTCTAATTGCAGATGATTAAAATCCTCATGAAGACTGTAATTCAGAAATAAAGTGACATCAGGTCAAACAGCCTAAATTTTTGGAGCATGAACTTCATTTTGAAATGAGAGTGTCCATGGTTTCATCTGGTTAATTTTAAATTCTTTGTATTAACCAGAGTTAATTCTCTAAACTTCTCAGCTATGCCTCTCTTTGTGATCCCTAAGAAAGTCATCTATGTGCCAGAGAATGTCACTTGTCAAAAGGGATCTTGAAAAAGCACCAAAAAAATGTAGTTAAAAAGAACGGGTAGGGTTTGCAACCTGTTACTATTGCTTTTTGGTTGCAGTGAGTTTGGTAAGCAAGACTGTGGGATTCATCATTGTTCCTGGCCCTGGGCGAGGTGAGACTCCGGCAAGGACAGTTTGCAGCAGCCATATTCCCTTACTTCAGTGAGAATAAGAGGTTAGAAGAAAGTTATTTTATGGCTCGGGCATAAACCTGGGGTCGTGAATTAGGTCTCCGATGTTCATCAGGTTTAAATTAGCAAGCATGTGAAGCAGGAAGATGCGCTCCAAGTGGTTGTGTCAGTGTGGATCCACAATCATGGAAAACATGAAATTTAAAATAAGACTTAGGATAACTGTAGACAACTAAATCTCAAGCTGCAGTTCATAAAACTCCACTTATCTAGAAATATGCTCCTCAGACCATAAGATGCAGGTTTCTTTATCACTCAAAATTTTGACATTTTTCCAGGTATGTTTAAATATTTCTAGCTTCAGATGCACATGTATAATTTGTCTGCATTTCACAGATTCTGCCCATCCTATCAGAGAACAAAACTCAGCCTTGGGCATTCATCAGTGATTTCTGTAGCTGAACAACAAAGGATTAGTTAAATAATAGGCACTTTTCCTTAAGTAAATATGAGTACCCGTATAATTATTTTTCCTACAGGCCTTAACAGCACAGAGGAGCTGTTATCTTTTATCAGGTAAATTAGATGCAGCTTTAAAATTGGTATGTGTGCCAGAGGAGTTCTTTGGATCTATCAGGTAAATAATCTCACTTTTAAACAATTTATTCTAGGTGGTCTAGTCTTGCATCACATAGAGAGAATTTGCAGAGGCAACATGCATTAACTTTATTTGAAATCAGGTCTATAAATCCACATATACTGATGAGAAACTGGACCCCTAAGTAGTAATTCTAATTCTAATAGAGATCTGAATTCTTGCTTGTAATAAATCACAGTATTCTGGAATGGGAAGGAGGTAAAACCTGAATTAAAGGCACTTAAAGTGCACTTCTTTCTGGGACAGACTGTAAACTTTTCAATTCTTCATCCAGTCTCATTCTGAATGTTTCAAGTACCAGATCTTCTGTCAGTCCCCTGAGGAAAATATTCCATGTCCCCACAGAGAAAGCATTGTTAAGGGCTCTTTCGAGACATTCAGTTCAATTATTCATTTATTCACTCCTAATTATGCTCACCTCAATAAAAAATTGTTCTCCTCAGAACTGCACTCAGTTGGAGATACCTCCCTGTGCCCCCTGCTATTATCTGGACAAAGTTAGTGATTCCATTATTCATGTGCCTCAAGTGAAGCTTGTATGTCTGTCTTCGTGGGATTTCTCTGTGTTTCAATTCCCCAGCTCTACAATAAGTCTCACTTTCTCACATCCTTTATCTATTCTTCTAAAAGATCTAACACGGGGTCAATCTTTATTTGTGTACATTATCTACAAGCAATACTTAGGGAGTCCGAAATCAGCTTCTCAAATAGTCAGATACAAATGGAAAAGGGTAATAAGAAAAGGAAAAGTTGCAGACTGTTCTATTTAATTCTGACAGCAAATTACGATTAGAGAATGGTGACTGAAATAAGTATCTCTCTTTAAGCCTATGTGGTTATTACTGGCCCTGAATAAGTTTAATTCCACAAATATATTAAGAGAATCTAGCAAATTGAGGTATCATCCCATGTCTCAGAAAGTAGCTGAATCAACATTTACAATAACCTTGTGAAAAAGGGTGAAAGAGATGTTTAAAAAAGGGTTACCTGAGTTTGACACATATGCAATTGGAGAATTATTTTCATATGGCTTTTTTGTCTGTGTGTTTGTTTGGTTTTGTTTTTCCTGAATAACAATTGACCAAATGCCAGGCTTTAAATCTGAAATTGAACAATGTATGTGTGTGGATCCAGAAAAAAAATATTTGAACCATTCCTTCAGGCTGGATGGCAGCATTCATGCTCCCAGAATGTTTTTGAACTTCTTTATTAGATATGGCTGTATGTTTCTTGGCTCCAACATGGAGTTAAAACATTAGAGAGAACTGGAGTAGTAGTAAAGAGACCAAGATATTCATTGCAGCTCCTTTCATCTGCTGTTTGGATTCAACCAGGACATTTCATCTTTCTCTTCCTCACCTTGGTTTCTGTTTGTGATGTTTATTTAAACAGTGACGGGGAAGATTAATTAATGGCCATATGTTTGTATAGTCCCTAACAACATGGACTTCTGGGTTTAGCTGTGGCCAGAAGACATGGATAGTACAGTCTAGATAGTACTTTCACCTGGAACTACATAGAAAATATTTTATAATTCTTCAGGTCCATGACACTGTAAAATAGAGATACTCATATTCACTTCTTTAGGTGCTAAAATTGAGTCAACTAAATTGAAGCCATATATCTTGGGATGTCTTCATAGTCAATGGAAAGTAATTGGCATTTTTTGAGAGATAATTTGGCCACCTAAGAGAGGAATTATCCTGAAGAAGCATTGGATCCTTCTGTAATTACTGAGGAGAAGTAGGAAGCTCTTAACTCCTAATTCAGACATGACAGTTAAGAGACTAACATTAGCTAAGAAAAATTCAGGCCAAAAATTCAGTAAAATATTTTGTTTGAGGAGTTCAAAGTTTAATTAAGTTTTAAACAAGTATAAGTCACACATCCTGTAGATAGCACATTTATCAGTGCTCAGGGAGATGCATACACAAAGCAAGAGAGAAGTAAACATGGGGAAAGTCTCTTACACCTAAGAGCTGAAATACGTTTAGCTACTCCTCATATCACATCCCATGCTGCAATGTGATTTTTTTAAAAAACAGAAAAAAAACCCCAACCCAAACCTGAAAAAAAACAAACACAAAATAATGAGGTGTTTTATATACACCAAGGGAGGGGAGAGGGAGTGGACAGAATGAAAGAGAAGCTTTTAGCACCAAAAAGTTCAGGACTGTGCATAAGAGTCCAGATTAAAATTAGTTTGTCTTCCTTCTGAATTCTAGCACACATTTACTCATTTATTTATTTACATTACAGACATCATAGGGAAAATTCTATGCATGATGTGCAGATGTCCAGTCTGTTATGGACAACTACAGGATAAGGATCAGTGTGATTTTCTCTGAGGACATATTCCATAGCCAACAACATCCCACTATCAAAAAGTGTTCTTGTAATTGTTAATTAGTAGCTAGTATCTCCAGGACTTCTTATGCTTCTATGGGATACTGAGCAATGTAATGATAAAGGCCTTGAATCAAAGTCCTACAAATTTCCAGGTTATTCTTCATTGCTTAAAAAAATACAGCATTCTTCATATTAATCTTATGAAGCTCCTCCATATTTTCCAGCACAATAAAGTAAGAAGAATAAGAAGTCAATGTCTTTGTGTCTACTGCAAAGTAAACATCTCTATATCCAAGAATTTGTAAAGGCAATGTTTATCTTCTATATGAATAAACATGACACAGAAATACTCAGATTTGGGCATGGTATTTCCTTACTAGCTTATTGCCCATCTCAATATTTTTATTAAAATAAATTTGTTACCACAGAGCAATCTGGACACTTTTTTTGTGATCCTGGCTGAAGTAACCAAAAAATCAATACTTTATCCTCAGCCTAAGAGCCTAGGTGTCTAAATTACCTCACATTTTCATCTATTCCTGATTCTTATGAGTCATTCTCATCTTATTCCAAGAAGTATGTTTATACTCAATATACATGAATGAAAAGGTTTTCAAGTAGACGTTCATCTGAAATTTTGAGTTCAAGCCTGGACAATGACAAATATATTCCAGCAGAGACTTTACCTCTCAGCAGCAGATGGTGATCAGCTGACACAGAGGTAAGAGTAACATTGCTCTTATAGGTGGTACTTCGCAGACCCAGGGGCTAAAAAGTTTAGCTTGAAGATGTAGAAGACAGATTCCATACTCACTCACTAGACCTTCTCCACTACTTACATTTTTACTAGTACCTTCTGGTACTCCAGTTGAATTATCCTAGTAAGTGAGGGTTTGGATATAAGGGTGGGGTGGGATAATGTGAAAGAAAATTTATTCCCTACTGGCCATAGAGTAGAATATGTTTAGGGTAATAAAGGACTATTGGACAAATATATTTGTACCTGCCTAAAGCATTTATTAAGTGGTCCCAGATTTTATTTGCCTTAATTTACGTCAATGTTTCATTTCACTGATGTTACCACTGTTACTTAGGACACAATACAAAATTGAGTTCCAGACTGTGTGAAGACCGAATATGGGATTTTTATCTGATGTCTGATCTTATGTCAGGGTCCCCCTGGAAAACTTTATTTGCTCTCCACTTCATAAATAAGTTCTAGAGGATCAAAGGTCTGGGCATGAAACACCGTGGTAAATTTGTCCCTGGATGATCCAGCAAAATCAATAGAGTCACATCAGGGATAAATTTGTTCTAATACGTTTACCCATACATAAAAACTGTATACCATCATCATATTTATTATGGCATAATGCAAGAAATCACAGCAATTCATATTCTTCTTTGTCTGCTACACACTCCAGAGTGAATTTTGTGTTACAGTGGAAAAATTAACCGCTAAATACCAGCACCCTCTTGTGCATATTCAGCATGAACCTAGGTCCATACACCTTAATCTATTTTTGTACAAGTCTGAGTCCTAAAAGAAATAAACATACAGGTCATTTTAAATCTGATCTGAATGTATATATTATTTTTAGAAATTGTGTCTATTATTTTAAGTAGTGTTTGTCCTCATTTCCTAATAGTTTCTCCGCACCATGATAGCGTGATACAGTCTTAATTTTCTGAGAACCAGAATGCTAGAAGTGTAAGATATGCTCAGTACTGGGATGCCAGGGGAATGGTTTCCCTGGCAACAGCAAGCACATAAAAAGTATTCAGATCCGACCCTGTTTCTCCTCTGTTTTAAGCCTCCATTGATAGGGGAATGAAATCTAGTTCTGATTTTAGTTTGTGGTTTGTTTGTTTTATCTGGGGGGTTGGGGTGTGTCTTGGGAGGGGGGGAAGGGGTGTCTTATTGGTTTGATTTATTTAAGATGAACTTCAGGACAGAAACACCAGGGATGTGTTTTATTTTGCCACCTTGTAGAACAAACCTACGAGAAGGGTGATCACTGCAGGAATTTAGGATAGCCTCAGTAACCTGGAGATGATATATAGTCACAGGAGGAAAAGAGACAATAGACAACAATGAAAATAATAGAGTTTATTTTCAAATAATTAATTTTCTAAAAACAGTTTTAAAATGAGCCAGAGGGATTGTAAGGTTCAGTCTAAGGCTTGTCTCTGGTTGAGCAAGACACTTAGATACAAGTCTACCTCTAATCTGGGAAGCAGACACTTTGATTTATAAGGCACATCCTCTGTGTGTTTAGACATTTCAGTGGTCCCACAAAAATTAGATACATGCTTCAATATCTCATTGAACCATTACTTACATGATGTCGCTTGAGGGTGATCTTCTTGTATTTCAGATCTTGCTTCATTTCCTTCTTTCCTAAAAGAGGCTCAGTTGGGCTCCCACAGCAAAGTTATCTTGAGAGGGTGCAGGATAACTTTTGAGTTACCTTTGAGAGGGTGCAATAAAACTGAAATTTGTCTTCAACTTACATTTGTTTAGCCTGCACTGACATTTTCAGTGAGGACACGTATGTTTATTTTCTCTGCAGTTTGATGTGTTTTTCTAGTACTGGTTTTAGTTTTGATTTTGCACACAATGGAAAGAGATTTAAGTTCTAGACAAAAAAAAATTGGGATATGCTTGGTCTTTCATGAATGCTTGATAAACCTAGAATCCTTAGTACAGGAGGAGGTAGAGCTGATCTATGGGTGGTGTTACTGTTTAATTTTTCATGGAGAAATATAAAAGTATGAGTATGCCCCATCCCTTGAAGAATTAGACACCTTGATATAACAAACATAGATAATTTGGCTGTGGGAAGTAATATAGGTAACCCAAATGGAACAAATACAAGGTCTTACTATTGTGTGTTAGTGAGATTACATAAAGTCGTGAGTTTTGGATTACTTGCAAAGCAGGATTTATTTTTTTTTTTTTTTATTTTATATATATATATAATACCCTACAAACACATTGGTTCTGAGAGAAACATTTATACATAAACAAACAAATTTCTGTCTTTATCCTCACACTGAATATGATTTGAGCTTTGGTTCTTTTACTTCCTTTCTTCAATCTAGAGCCTTTGTAATTTCTGTACTCTCCTCCTCTGTATATTTGCTGAGTATTAATATTCCCCAAGTGAACTCCTTTATCCTAACTGAATCTTTTCAAACTGTTGGGGTTTTTGTTCCCCGCTTCCTCAAATTGTTAATATTGTCTTGCCTTTTCTTGCTGTTCTCCCCTGCCTCCTTGCTCCCCTTGGGCTTCCCTTGGGCTTTGTAATAGTCCTAGGAAAGGGAAAGGTGATATTTATCACTTGAAAACTAAAAAAGTCACTCAGACCTGGACTATCTTTTATGATCAAAACCAATTCACTATCGACCCCTCCAAAAAACAAACCAAACCAACCAACAGCCCCCCCCCCCCAAAAACCCCACAAACGCAAAAAAACCCCACACACAATAAAACCCACACAAACAAACAAACATGAAAAAAAACACCAAACAGACCACCAACATAAAAAACAGAGGTCCAGAAAGAGAAAAAAAAAGTTTTTGTAATAACTTGGTGTCCTGTCCTGATTTTTCATGTGTCTCATAGCGTATCAACCAGCACCTGATTTTTGCAACATCAGAAGGGAACTCAGGTCATGTGTGGTGTCACAAGCACTGACAAAGGAAAAAAGAGTTCTGGGATGTATTTTTAACCTTTTCCTGGGATTTGATTGGTGAGATTTTAATGGTTTTAGGGTTTATTAATAAGCACTGCCTTGAGCCTCCATCCAAACTGCTCATGTTTGGACAATAATGACGAACATGTCATACCGTCTGGGTGCTCAATAAAAAACACTTCCCTTTTGCAAGCAAGTAATCAAGTGTGTAAAGAAGTATGATCTCCTCAAGGGAGAAAAGAAAACAAAATGAGGGATGACATTGGATAAGATACAATGACCTACTTACTGCTTTCACAAATTACAATAAACATCTCAAGTTTCTTAACCATGGTAAAGCAACTTTAGGGATACTGGCTGCTTACTATCTCCTGTTAAACGTCTCAGCTGGAGCTGTCAGATCCCAGGGCTCTGTCCTCCACTCTGTCAAGCAGCACAACCATCAGGTTTCAGTCACTCACCCACCTTGTGCTTTCATAGCCACTCATGGTTATCCTGCTGTCCTCAGAAGCTGCCCCTGCTCTTCAGAAATTTCTTCTTTTCAGTGTCAGCAGCAGCCAAACTGGTAGACTTTGGCTCCCAAAGTAGTGCCCTAATGGTGTCCACGTCGCAAGGCTAGTCAGCAGTCCCTTCCTTCTAGCTCCCTTTTAACTCTCTCTTAGATCTGATTGAGCATCCCCCCATTCTGGGCTTTCTACTGCCCCCCTTGCCATTGCTCTGGGCACCTCTCTTTCATGCCTGTTATTAGATCTACAAAAACAACCGAACTATGCTTCAATTTTATTTTATGCCTTCTAATAGCACCTAATCGATTCTATATTTGCAGATTAGAGTTTTAATCCAGTGGTCCCTCTTAGTTACCGCACTGCAAAATAATCCCCTTCTTCACAGCTCTCTGAAATGACCCTTACCTCCTCTCCTGTACATCCTTCTCACCCAAAACATGTCCACAACTTTCATCTCCCTAGCTTGTTATACTGCTATTTAAAGCAAAGCTATTGAGGTTTTGCTATTTAAACAATATTACTGCATTCACCACAACCACGTACACAGAACATGCTTACTCTGCCATCTGCTTCCGCTAACACACTCATACTTCTGTCCTTGGGAAGATGAAAGAGCAAACACCTGACAGATGCTTAGTCGCATTGCTTAATATTTCTGGAAAACATTCAGGTGCTGAGTTTAGAAACAGGAGAAAGGCAGGGCAGAATTAAGACAAAATCTCTATAAATCTATCAGAATTATCTATCTGGAAGAATTCTTGCAAGGTTAGGTTTGAGAAGGAAACACTGTATCTTTCACCCTTTTCACACCGCTCAGTTACAACAGCGTCACTGACAGTCAGTCTAGGTTTTATTCAAATCCCAAGTTACTGCATAATGAGATCTAAGACCTACTGTATTTATATATCCATTCCCATCTCTTTGGTATCTGTGCACCTTCTAGTATAGCTCTAAGTGACATAATTAGCATCTGTCAAGTGTGGCTCACTCTCTCCACAGGAGGGAAAGATTGCCTGTGGATTTTCTTTTCTTCAAGTATGCCCAGTGCCATGAGTCTGTATTAGCCAAGGCATTAAGGAAAAAAAAAAAGAAAAAGGAGGGTAAAAAAGGACTACACTTGGCACAAAAGAAGAGAGGTGAGTGGTAAATCCTTTGGCAGTCTGTGAAACTGTATCTCTCCTGGAACACAGTCTGCTGTTGACACAACACAGCAATGCCTCCACTTACTTTTCTGTTAGCCCATAAAATGTAGGAGCATTTTATGACCTTCAGGTAACTTTTATATCCTCAGGGGAGCTTTCACAGATGAGCCCTCATGTGATTTGGATGGAAGGTGGAGGTTCCAGGACACACGACAGTGCTCTTCAGCGCTTCACCTCTCCAGCAGGCTCCATAGAAGCAACAGTATGCCCTCTTCAGTCCAGACGATCTTCCTATCCCTTCCTAGAAAGCTACCAGCTCACTTTGATTTGTCTTTCTTTTCTTATTCTTATGGGTGAAGCTGGCTAGTTCCACAATATCCATTCACATCTTTGAGATGAATACACAGCCTTCACCTGAACTGGTTCCTAAAATACCTCAGGTTCATTCACATTCCTTTTATCCTAAACGTAAACTGTTCCCCTCTGACAGACAAGTATAGCCACTGCTTATCAAGGATTTTAAACAGTCATCCTGGTCTCCTGTGCCCTGGTGTATGAGCACTTTGTAAACAGCCAGTGAAGTCTTGAATATTCAGTCCAATGTAATTTTAGTATAAAGAAGGGAAGAGTGAAAAGAGACATAAGTAGCTTCAAACACATAAAAAAGGGATGGAAAAAGTAAATTAATAAAGTGTTTTTCATGTCCACTGGGCTTAAATTGCAGTAAAGAAGGTTTAGGTTGGATGTTAGAGAAAAATTCCTAACTGTAAAGAATTATAAGCATGGGAATATATTTCATAGAGAGACTGTAGATGCACCATTATTGGAGATTTTTTTTAAGATTGCCTAGATGAATGTCTGTCAAAAAGGTTAAGTTTTGGTAGGCAAAAGATTATCTGGTTCTGAAATTCACTCTAGCCCTGCTAGATGTGCTTCTGTGGGAAAGTAACACAGTGAGCAAGAGCAAAACCTGATGTATGGAAGCACCCGAGTACTAAGAAATTATTTGTCTGTATTGCATACTGATCATTGTCACCTGGGGAATCTGATTCCGTTCCCCACATGCATTTTCCTACCAAGAAATGTCATTGTTTTTTATATTTATCTTCCAGATTATGTTTTTTATCACCTTTTAAATAGGTCCACATGTGGGACATTTATTTATTGATGTTGTATGATCATTTCCCTGCAAGTTCTGCACAACTTCTTTCTCATTTTCTAAAAATTATGATGACATTTCACTCTTAAAAATATTTTAAAGGAGTCCCATGGGCAAATGGCCTTTTCTTAAAACATTCTTCATGCTGTCATATCTACTTGGCAATGCGTGTTTTAGAAACTCCATTTGCCCTCAAAGGTGTTATTTGTTTTTCAAACTATTTAAATTGCATTCAGCTAGGATTTGATTAGTAGAAAGGTGAGATGGCTTCACTCTCTGTGCTAGGTAATAAGCAGTTGCTCTAACCTTGATTATCTCACCAACAGAACTTAATGTGCTGATCAAATGATTTTTGCATTGATATCCTTTCTGTCAAAGTACATGAATTTTAAATGCTTTTACTCAGGAAGTTTAAATCAGGGACCAAATTAGTTTTCCACAGTCCTGTAACACAGTGGTTCAGAATGGAGGGCAGATCTAGAAATCTTGGAGTGAAGCTTCACTGTGTAGACCTGAGATGCTGCTCCCCATCTCCCACCTGGGCTGGTCCTCTAGGGACCAATTTCGTCCAGTCATGAAGGAGAAGTTAGAGGAGAAGGAAAGAAGTGGACAAAGCCAATTTTCAGCTTTGAGGAGGATGGAAATGAGTTCAGAGAAAGGAGTTCTATTCTTACTGAATGCCAATATGTAAAGAGGAGTGTCACGGTTTAGGGTCAGGGCGGCCCCTTAGAACAATAACAGGTGCTCTCTGTTAAGCCCCCTCCCTCCACAAAGGGGAAGAAAAAAGGAATAAGGGAAAGAGACTTAGTGATTAGAAAGGAAACTAGAACAGCTCTAATGATAATAATAATTATAATATAGAATATATACAAATATATACAAATCCAGTACCGAACCCAAGCCCCCTGATGGCAATCACATCACCATCACCACTGGTGCTGTGGAGTGGGCATTGGAGCAATGCCAGACCAGGCCCCGCAGCAGACGGGAGCTGTATTCAGGAGCTGGATTCTGGTACTGGATTCAGGAACACACCGATTGGTATCGAAGGCAGAATGGACAGAGTCTTCCTTGGATACTCTGAGGAAGGAACCAAAAGAGGACCTGAGCCAAGCCAAGCAAAGCTGGAAAAGGGGTCAAAGGGGAGAAGAGCCCAGGAGCCCCCAGAAACAGTGTGAGCAAGCAAGCAAGCCAGCAAGCAAACAATAAACCCCAAAACTAGCAAGCTAACAAAAATAACCTATAGACCTTCCAGATCCCTCTGCTTTATACCAAATATGATGTACAAGGGATGGAATACCTCACTGGTCAGTGTGGGGTTACCTGCCCTGTTCACTCCTCCCTGCAGGTGCAGCCTTTCACTTTCCTGCATCCCCCAGTGTTGTACACCAAGATCCAGCAGTGGCCTTGGTCTGTACCCCAACCCTTGGTAGTAACTCTGACCATGGGCTGTTATCCCTGCGAGCAGCAGACACTGTCCGTGAGAACAGGCTGCTAACTTCAGAAAGTGCTGTTAGTGAGAAGAACTGAACTGAAAAGTAAAATCACTGAACAGAACCAGTTCTGTTCTCACTCAAACCAGGACCAGGAGGCACACTGAAAGGTTACATTTTGTATTTTTGCAGCATCATCAGAGATTGTAGTTACATTACTAAAAATCAAAAAATGTGTTTTGTTTGAAACAAAACTTGAGTTTTAATGGAGTTCAGTCTGACAAAAATTTTGCGAAAACTTGTAAAGTTGTAATCTATGTTTTTCCATTTTAGATCTTAGTTTTGCAGATTCAGATAAAATTTTGCAGAGTACAAAAAAATGAAGGGGCTGACATAATTCCCTGACTATGCTCACTAATTAGCTCTATCTTCAGGAGTGTAAGGAAAGGAGTGAGTCCTGGGAGGATATGTTCCCAGTGCATCATGGGGGAGCAATCTGGCCTGAAAACGACCAACTGGTTCAGGATTTCAGACTGTTTTCAAGAATATTTTTTGTTCTCTACATGATATCTTTTCAGATTAAATTTAGTTCTCTGCTAATTGTTTTGTTTTGTTTTGTTTTACTCTACAGTAATATTTCTGGTATTAGAAGTGAATCCTCTCTTTGCACTGGTAGCTGGAAAAATGGCATTTAGATTGTTTGCCTAACTTGTAAAGCAGAGATGGAAATGAGAGGAAGGTATTCAATGCATTTAAGGGAAGTTCACAGATCTCCTAGTTTCCTGTCTTACTTGGGAAAATCTGTTGCTTCTTAAGCCAAAATTCCACCCAAAAACTGAAAGACACATATGTGTTTTTTTTTCTTTTTTCCTTTATTATGTCCATCTTGTCCATATAGGTCACTAGGCAATGAATAACTTTTCCTATGAATGTGCATATAAAAAGATCTTGGTTTTGCAGCAGTCATGAGAGTAGATCGAGTAAATCTCTCTCTTCTAAAGGAAAGCTTCTTGTTGGTGCATCTAAATGACTGAGTGAAGGGATTACTCTTTCCACCCAGAGAGAGGGAGAGTTTCAAGGTTTTTTCTTGCTCACAATTCACTTTTTTTTTTTTGCGGCACATTTGTCTTATAAGAGCTGAAAATATGTCATCTCTTGAAAAAAAAACCAAACAAAACCAGCAGCCACATGCCCTCTCTATAATGAAGTCTTACGGCTTTAGGAGATAGGACTTCTTCATACAGAACCTTAAGCCAAATCTTTTGATGATCGATATTCTCAGCTTGGTATCTCGGAGGTTTTACAGCACGTTGCCAAATGATACTCACCTCTTCCAGTAAATCCCTTTCCATCTTTTATATGGTGGGTATTTCATCCAGGTGAGAAACCACAGATAATCTTGACCATAAAAATCATAAATATCCGCATGCAATTGCTTTTTCTGTGTGGTACTCAGAAAGATTACACAGTGTATGGGTAAAAGAGTGGAGAATGTAGGTATGGATGACTGCATAAGTGCTATTACAAAACAATGAAAAGCAATAGCAAAAGTATAGTTACATCAGAAATAAAATTATGCTTGCCAAAGTGAATTTCTGTAATACTTTCTTCACTAAATAAAAGCAATAAGGAGCCTCATCTGTCTGGATGTAGGTATAAGTAAGCAGAGCATGGACTGATGAGAAATAATTTAGCAATATTCTCCTTTCTTAAAGAAAAATAGCCAAAGCCTTTGAAGTCACTGTTTGTGATATCACCTCACTCCTGAGTGTGTGACATGACAGCTGGATGAGAGATAATCAGGTAACCTGAGGGTAATCACTTTAAAGGATTAGATGGAGAGAATGACTTGATTGATGTACCTGTTGAATCCAGTCCTTTTTTTTCTTTTCTCCACCAGTTCTCAGGAAATCCCTCTCCCATTATCCCTTGAGTTGTTGTTGGTTGTTTTGTTTTGTTTTAAAATAAAAGACTTGAAATAATTATGAAGAGAAGTTTTCCATTTGGTTGGTTGTTTTATACTGTTTGTGTGATCATATTGGGATTCTCCTAAAGCACAAGACCTGGAGAGTGGAGTGTCACAAGAGTTTTTTTCTTAGTTTTTAGATATATATGCTCATTAAACATCTTTATCTGACTTTTTCTCCTTTAGTCTTTGACCAGAACTTAATTTCAGAACACACAAAGGGAAGCCTGGAGCCTTTACCCCTCAAAGCCTATGGCAGCTGGTGATTTGTTCATTCATGTTCCAGAATCTGGGCCAGCTGCCAGTTTTGTACTTCAGACTTCAGTAACCATGTAAAGTTTCAGAGAAATAAGCTCAGTTTCATATGTAGTTGTGTCTTTGTATACATATCAAAAGCCTGTGAGGTAGTATTTTGCTTCAAACAGCCTGAATAGAGGTGTCTGTCTGTAAGGTGGGTGTACCAGGGAGGGCATTTCAGGGTATTCCACATTGTTTCCAGCCAGCACTCCAAAACGTAGGAGACTTTTGGGGGCACCTTGACATACCTACCAAGTCTCTAGGGATGTTTGGGCTATCTAGAACTTTTCTTACTTTCTTCACATGCAGGCACATAATGTTAGTGTCTATGGAGCTGTACCACCCAAAGCATCACAAAACAATATTAAATTTTTAGGTATCTCTGTTATAATTTTTGATGGTAAGGGAAGTATTTCTTTTTTTCTGCTGTCTCTGTAAAAGATTTTTGAATCACAATAATTGATCTCCTGTTAGATTTCACTACAACTTATTATTTCTTCTTATGATGTTCAGGATATGCATTTCTCTAGTGTGATTCATCTTACTGCAAGCTATATGCCATTCTGCCCACAACTGTAATTCTTTGATGGTGCCATAAGTATTTTGCTGTGCTGAAGGCACAATAAAAACATACCAGTTTTGTTTTAAGTATTTGGGCTGTACTAGAAATTGAGATAGGAAGCCTGATCCTAGCAGGTCACCCTTTTTTGACAGGAATTCTTCAGAGAATCAGTAAGCCCCAGGTTCCAGGTGAGGAAAGAATGATTGTATCTTCTTCCCTGCTGGTTCCAGAGATCACGTTCTCTGAGATCACATGACCACTCTGAATGCTAGCACTGCATTAGAAGACAAAATAAATCCTTTTTGTTAGATGAAATTATGATCAAACTCTACACAGGCAGTTACATGGGACAAAATATTGCCTTCATGAAGTTACTTTAATCACCAAGAACTTCCTGCTAACAAAAAAAAAGGAAAAAAAAAAAACAAAACAACAAAACAAACAAAACCAAACCAACCAAAACAAATCAAGCAGACAAACAAAAACTGACAACAAAAGGAACCCCCTCAAAGGAAAAAACCCTAATTTTTAATTTTTCCTCCTCAGTATAATATTAAATTGGTTAAAACAGTGCCACCTGAAGGAATTGAATGCATACCTCTTAAAAAGCAGAATATTTGTTTCATTATGGTTCTTTATCCAGCTAATTAATTTAGCTTTCTCTTATAATCCTTCTTTTAATCTCTGTCTTTTCGATTTCTTCATTTCACTAAGATCATCTTCCTTCCACTTCTTCCCTGATGCTTTAATTCCACGTCACAGAGCTCAGCAACTGTTTGACTTGCTAAATCTATATAAGAATTTTTAACCCAAACCTATTAACCTCAGACAAATTGTTTTGGAGCTTTCAATTTGTGTGCAGTAAGGATGCTCTTCAGAAGCAGGAGGAAACCTCCAAAAGAAATACAAATCAATATCTTAAATTACTCAAATGTTCAATATGGCACCATAGCTGTTACATGTTTTTTTTCTCTCCTTCTGAGATTCAAATACATATGCTCAGCAATTACTGTTACATTTGCATAATAGGACATTTTTTGATTAGCATATCTTGGACTTCTGTTTGCATTTTTTAAATGTGGTTACTTTTATTCTCTAATTTGTCCTTATTCCCTCTTCGTGTTCTGTTATACCTACTCATGTTTTCCTTTGCTCTTGTTTTGTTTTCCTGAGGGCTTGCTGTCTCCAAAGCTTTGTTTAGTGTTTTGTAGTTAACATCACACACTTACGGGATACCAGAAAAGCAAGGCATATGACATATTAAAGTTTAATGAATAAATTGTGAAACCATGGGATAAATGCCATGTTTCCATGGGGGGTAGCCAGGAAATAGAGTGGTGCACAACAAGATCCCACAAAACTGTAATATACTTTATAGTTAACTCAGCCTTTCGTGCTATTTCGTTTGTGTACTCTGAGGGAAATATCTTCTGTTTTCATCAGCTTTGTAGTCTCGTGGAATTTAAACACCTAACTGCAGCTATAACCATCCAGAACCTCATCAAAACAGGCTGGACCGGATTCTTGGCATAACCATGTCAGATAGGATGCTTTGATTGACCATTCTCTTAGCCTGCTTTATGGGAGTTAGGTGTCAGGCAGTGTTTAGGTAGCTATTCAAATGTAAAAAATCCTTCAGTGTAATTAATGGAGCTTAAGTTGTATAGAAAATTGTAGTATTTTTCTACCACAGTATTCTAGTGTCCTTTTTGTTCAGTTTGACTTCTCTTGCTTTTAAAATACAGCAAATACTTTAATACCAGGGTAGAAAAATGTAGAATTTTGTTACCATAGATTAATTTGTTCAAGCCCTCAAATTGGAATAGATTCTTGGTATAGTCTTAATTGTAATATTTTGAGATCTCAACTGAAATAGTGGCCGGGTCGGGTTCATCTTCCTGTTCATGGCTTTGCTCCATGAATTCATTGATTTCTGTAATTAAATGAGTTGGAAGTAAATCCCAGCCCTTTGTTGCATGTAACTCATCAGAGCTGATGGCTGAATCTTAATAAGCTGTTTAGTGTGATCTTGTGCCAGAGCAGCTAGGTGTTAACAGTTTCCCTAGTGCTACAATTCCATGTAGCAATCTGTGGTTATAATTGACTCTGCCAGGACAAAAGAAAGAGGAGGTGGAATGTCATTACATTAAAATGAAACAGTGTAGATCAGAGTAGTTAGCTCATTGAATGCAAAATTCTTCCCTTCTTTTGTGTAAGCTGAACTCAATGGTTACAATTTCTTCCTTCTTTCAAATAGATTGCACTGTTTCAGATTCTGATACATGTCTGCAGAAAGAGATCTAAGGATGTTCCCTATGTGGAAAAGAAAGAAAAAATGAAAAAAAAAAAAAATAATAAAAAAAAAAGCCCAAGTGACCAACGAATCAACCAAAAAACCTACCACAAAAAAAAAAGCACACACTTACAAAACCAAAACAAACAAAAACCCAACCAACCAAACAAAAAAAAACCACAAACAAACACAAAACAACCAAGAAAACAAAAACAAAACCCCCAACAACAATACATTCGAAATGCAACCATCAAGAAGACATTTAATTACCAAGGATAATGTCAATGCCTGTGTAGTGTTCTTTATAATCTCCAGTGTGCTGGTGCCAGTGTTATGTAGTCAACATGCATTACAAGAATACAAAATCAATGTTATTGTGAGACTCTTTGAACTACAAAAAGAACACCAACAATCAAAGATGTGGTATTTGCCTTAAAAAGGGTAAACCAGAACCTGGACAAATGACACTATAAAATGGGAATATTTGAAATAGATTATTAGGAATAATAAACCAAAGACAAAGACAAAGACAAAGCCAAAACCAAACCAAACCAACAAACAAAAAAACCCTAAACAACAACAACAACAAAAAAGGGACCATATAAGGCATGGAATAATTTACAGAGCTAAGAAGGACTGTCTGTCCATTAAATTCAGGTTTCCACTCTCATTTTATCTAATATCTGCTCTTGGAGTGGTTCAGAAAAGATTTCTGCTGTTGATGGAGACAAATCGTGTTTTCCTTACAACAGAGTCCAGCAGTTTGTTTGGACCTCACAGGGGTCACATGGTTTCTATGGGTTACATAGGTTACTTGGTTCTTGAAATTCCCATCAATTGCCATGAAGTTACACAAAATCATGAGAACCAAACAAAACCAGAGAGCTTTGTTGGGTTTGTAATGATACTCAGATGAGGCCGTCTCCCCACATATATGGTTCTTGTGCTACATCTCAAGTCCCCATTGTCTGTGTGTACCTTAAAGCTAATAAGCTTTCAGCATGTTTCTCCACAGGCTCATATGAAGAAACATACGGTGCTTGTTCCTTCCAAGTGGCAACTCTTTAAAAGTGACTTTCAGCAAGCAACTTTGCTCTAGCTTATAAAGTATCTGCATTACACTTGGAGCAGAGGCAGATACTCCTCCGTGGTCCTCCATGACATTGTCCCACTCCGTGCTTACCCTTCTATATGTACTTCTCTGCTCCCTGCATACCTGTCTACTGCTGGTCTTTTACACATGGCAGACCTTAATGGCTTGGGAAGACTGTTCTGACTGGCATGTACCTGTCTGTGTTTTAGTTGTTTGGGTTTTGGTTTTGGTTTGTTTGTGTTTTGTTTTTCACAGCTGAGAGGATCACCTGAGCTCACAGCCTGATAGAAATGAATGAAATGAAGCAGCGAGTGGCTTATCCATGTTACCCACTTCTGGCATATTTTTGGGTGACTCAGTCTCAAGGACTTAATACACAAGTAAAAGTGCTCAAATGCTGGAGGTAGAAAAGACAGTAAAACCGAGCTCCAAAACTTGGTTTCCAATAAATCCCTTGGTAAACCACCATATGACATAGGTGAACAGGAATCACAAAGAAGAAATGTAAGAGCTTGTTTCCTTTTGTTTCATATTGCGTTTTGCAGCTGGCAGCCAATACAAACAGCAAAGGAAATATTACCACAATCCACTGCACATATGAAATGTTTTCTTCACAGTGGCAAGCTAGAGTTTTTTTGAGACAAAAAGTAAAAATCTAGTAGTCATGCTGGGGAGACATTATGTAGCCTGGAAACAAGTTTCAGTGTCTTGCAGGCCTTAAGTAAAATAAGACAAATTGGAAAACCAATTCAGGAAATCATTTCCAATGATGCTTTTGAGTGGCACTGTGGCAGACAATGAAACTGTAGACTGCAATAGCTATCAGGAAACAAGAATGCAAGAAATGCAGAGAAGTTTCCGTCTGACTGGAAATCCTGAATATGTCAAGAACTTTGTCATCCTGTCTAGAATCACAAAGCAGGAACTAAGGGACCATGCTGGGACATCCTGAGACTACAAAGCCATCAACTACCAAGAGGCTTTTAATCCATTATCATCCAAAGACCTCCAGAAAGTAAAGGTGGCAAGAAGCCTGGTTAATCATAGACTCATAGCATCATTAAGGTTGGAAATTACCTTCAAGATCATCAAGTCCAGTCATCTACTAAACATTATAAGGACCACTAAACCATGTCCTGAAGTGCCACATCTAGACATTTTTTAAACACCTCAGGGATTCCACCCCCTCCCTGGGCAGCCTGTCCCAAGGCCTCACCAGTCTCTCAATAAAGATTTTTTTTTATATCCAACCTAAACCTCCACTGATGCATCTTAAGCCCATTTCCTCTCATGCTATCACTAGTTACCAGGGAGAAGAGACCAACAGCCACCTCACTACAAGATCCCCTCAGGTAGTTGCAGAGAGCAATAAGATCTCCCCTCAATCTTCTCTTCTCAGACTAAATAACCCCAGGTCCCTTAGGTGCTCCTCATAAGACAGACATGCTCCAGCACCTCAATGTCTTTTTTACACTGTGATGCCCAAAACTGAACACAGTACTCAAGCTGCAGCCTCACCAGTGCCAAGTACAGGGGCTTACTCTTTTCCATCAGTGAAAATACAAGATGTAATCTTTTGGGTTTTTTTCTGTCTAAAAGGAAATCGGTAAACCCACGTCTAGTGACATATACGATAATTAATCTTGTTCTACTGTGGATCTCCACACATTACATTAGGCTTCAAGGATTGTGGAAGAGACTGAGAAAGTCATGCTAGCATCATTTAGTGTTGTGTATAAAGACTGAGTAAGGCATAAATCACTACAGTCAAACTATGTTGATGGCAAGTGATGATGAAAATTTTGAACTTGACAGCTACTAGAGCACAAATGGGATGAGCTTCATCCATAGCTTGTCTCCACATGGGCAAATTTTCCTGACAATATGAAGATATAAGGAGTGACACCTCAAAGAAACTGACTGCTTGGTTCTGAGTTGTTAATTTAGTGATTCAGGGTATTAACTTCATGCAGTTTAGTGGTTTGATTGAACTTAAAAGGTGCTTTTAGTACAGATAGGGTTTAGGCCACGGAGTGGAGCTGAAAAACAAGAGGAGATTTTGCTTAAAGCACATGTAAAATTAAGTTACAGGTTATTCAGTGTAAGAGAAAAAGGCTAAGGGTTTCAGTTTTGAATAAAACCATTGCCTCCAAAATCTTAAATTCATAAATGCATTGCTATAAGTATATGACCACTTTTCTATTTCCAATAAAAATTAGCTTGAAGTGTGGGGTATTTTCCAAGAATTTCAAATAGGGAAAACAAAAGCTGCCTAGTAGCTTCTTTTTTTTTTTTTTTCAGATAGGCCATTTGTCCACATCAGAGAGAAATTACGAATACAATAGATGAGGAATTCAACTGGATGGAAAAATAAATTAACATTAATTAAGTGGGTTTAAAGTTGTAAATGGTGAAATAGTCAAAATTCATCTATCAAAGATGACAATAATTTTGCTAAAAATTTACCTCGTACAAGTTCTGTGGTGAGGAAAGCAATAAATGGAAATAAAAGATAACAAATTACAACAAAGGAATAAAATGGAAAGCAGGCATAGCTTCCAAGTGAGATTGATTTTTGACTTGCAGAAAATGGGTTTGTTAATTTAAAACACCACAGGAAAAATTAACAGTGCATGATGCAAACCAAGGTAAGCAAGGTAAAACTTAAGATAGACTTAAAAAGAATTTAAAGTATATTTGGGACATACTACCATATGAAAGCAAAGTTGCTAATTCTTGCTGAAGTAATTAGTACCTTCTTAAACTAAACTAAGATAAAATATTAAAAATAATTTCAAATATATTTGGGACATATCATTTTATGTAGCCCTTGCAAAATATAGAAAATAAAATTGTTAATCCTTGGTGAAGTATGTAGTACTTAAATCTGTTCTGTAATTAAAACCAAACAAGATTGTATTTTCTATCATATAAGGATGATGAAAGGCATTAAACTCATCTACTGAGATATTACTACCTTTAAAAAAAACCACCCAAACCAGTCAAAAAACTTCAGAGCACCAGGGACACTGAATGAGTGAAACTGTGAGATTTTCTGGAAAACAATTGTCAGGACTCAATTCTTTGAGAATAAAAGTTGAATTGGTGAAGTTATCTGCATAAACACAGTCAGTTTCATGGAACTTCATTTAATTTATAACAAAACTCCAAGTGAATAGTTTCACTGTGTAACTGCTGTATAGTAACAGTAAAGCATATGGTAAATAGATTATGAACGAGACAAACTGTAAATGTTTAATTAGTTACAAATTGGAATCTAATACTAAAAGATGCTGCTAAGACAAATCTAGGGATTGAAAGTAGGTGCTTATTTGTTGCTTAAATCAATGACAAAGAAAACCCATTAATAGTGTTCATCTCACCCATTTATAAAGATCAGCAATCACACTTTTGTTCCATTCATATCACTTAAGCTGGTTTTAAAGTCTGTGAAGTTCATTTAGTATATGTATGTATTGTGTGTACATATGTACATGCAGATAAGCATGCTTGGGGGTAGAGTCTGGGCTTGATCCTTTAAACATCCTCCTGGAAGTAAATCCCCTGTGTAACATTCATTTTGTTGCGTTAGTTTATTAGATAAAGACACTGTCTGAAAATTCTCTGTCCCCCAAACTAACTGATATTCCAGTAATTGATCTCCAAGAAATTAAAAACACTGAAGTGGATGTTGTTCAGGAATATATAAAGCTTTTGGCCATAAACCTGATGTTGAGAAAGCATCCAAATGGCTCTCTGAGCATTGTGGAAACTTCTCATAACCAACCTGTTACATCTACAAAGAGCCTACGTGAATCACTTTTGACATGGAGAACAAACCACCTACCATAGGTGCATCCCAGCACAGATCTTGGAGGTAGAGTTGCAAAGGGAAAGAAGATCAGAAAGGGAGGAGATTGGTAGGAATGGGTTTACATAGCCCAAAATTGAGCCCTGCAGCTGTTGGGGTTGGACCAACCCTGTAAGCAGCTATTTTTCAGGGAAGAAGGCATGTTAGCTGAGAAGTCTTACTAGTTGCTATCCATAGATAGGCCAGGAAAAGCCATTATCTCATCTAGTCTGATCTGCAGGCTATTACATTTCACCATTAATTAGTTGTCTCAAACATCACCCCTGTAGAGGAAAAACATTTCTTGTAAACAGACTTGTGGGAGTTGTTTGTCTTGACATTGTTAACCACAGAGAAATACCATCTATCGTCTACCTTGGAAAGTACTGCAAAAGAAGGAGCCTTAATGAAGCAATGCCTACTCCACCCCTCCCCATTCTTCAAACTGCGCATGAACCTGGACCCGGGGTCATTAGTTTATGCCCACCCCTTCTTTGGAGACCAACAAAAGACCCTTCCATGACGGCACTGGGCACATGCATCAGCCACAGGAGTGATGTAATGTGAGGACAAGGCAATGCAAAGCAGTTCTGAGAAGTAATTGACTACATCACTGAAGAGGAGGGGACAGAAAACAGAGATAGGATTCTTTTTTTTTATTTGGAAGGCTTTTTCTCTACCTCTGAACTTACACCTTTACTTCTCAGGAGGGTCACAGAAATACAATTTTTACCTGCAAAATGTACCAGGAAGGCAAAATAACAGAAAAACAAAGTTATTTTATTAAACAATATAAGAAACCCACTTATCTAACCTGAAAAATTAAATATGATTTATAATATAATGCATCAGAAAAATCAATAACAGAATATAAAATAAAAATTGTAGCAAGTTAATGTAGATTTTTAAGTAAAAGTATTGACTGAAGATTCTAATCAGCAAAATGCATGAAGGTTAATCCAGAGCATGCTTAGGAATAAATGAATTCAATTTGAATGTATCACTAAAATTATTTTTTGATCTAATGGAGTGATAATTGAATTCTTTTTCTAATCTGAAGCAGGGGAGATAGCAGCACCACAACATAATTACTTGTCTGGTTAAATACATCGTCCTATTTTGTGGAAATAATTTGCTTTCAGATTCATGCTGAGAAGCTACCAGCTCCTCTTTATCATAATATAATTTAACAAAATGTAGCATTCCTTCTTCATCAAATTAAACCAATTTGGAAAATTGAAGAGTCTTTGGGTCTCAGCTCTTCAATCATCCTCCATTGTTACACTCAGATGAAGAAAAAAAAAAACAAAAAACCAGGGCATTAAAAATAAAAGCTTCAAAAAGGGACTGTCTTCTCTTATGAGTAGGATTGTGAGGGGAGGAGAAAAACAGGCAGAGATGTCCTTTAAGGTGGAAAAGACTCAAGTGATTTTGTGAGAGGTACACGACTACATCCTTGGAGTGAAAGAGTTCTGATACAGACACCTCAGGAATGCCTGCAGACAGAGCTTACTCCAGTAGAGCAAAGCCTCTGAATAACTGGAAGTAGTAGAAATACTGACCACATCCACCCTATCCCACTAATCCATCATGCGTTTAGTCAGAATAATTGATTCTGGGACTTTTTTTTTTTCCTCTTCTTGCAGCAAGTTCTGAAGTTAAGAAGGGTATGAACATAACTCAACAGGTCATTAGTACTATGTGTTAATAGAAAACAACAGGCTTGCTTGTTTATTTTGAAAGATTCCTAAGTCTCACAATTGTTGTCCTTATAATGATATTTTGAAGTTGAGAACTTCTGATGTTAAATATAATTTTAATCTTTTGGTACTGATTATTGTCTCACAGGCTCTGATTTGAGAGATGATCTTTATTCAACACACAGTACTGAAGGGGTTGCTGGAAGTCCATATGTGGCAAATGTCTTTCTCTAACATTTCCTTAATTAGATCTCCTCTTAATTAGAAGATGTCCCATACAAATCAGCTTCATTTAATGTAATTTCAGGGGACTAGGATGACTAGATCAACTTTAGTAAGTAGGAGAGACAAGTAAGAGCAGATCCATAGAGCAAAACATCTGACATCTTGTCCTTTGACATTGAAAGGGTTTTTCTTCCAACTATGATGTGATCCGGCACCTTACACCTGTAGCAATGTATTGATGTGCATTTTATAGAATGTATCTTCTAGAATGATTTCACCTGAAGGGAACCCAGTTCACATACTCCAAGAAACTGCCCAGTGAGGCTGTAACCAAATGACAGCCGGCTACCTAAACATGGTGAGTAGAAACTGCATATTTATTTATTTATTTCCTTTTCATTTCAACTGTGGGGTTTGTTTTGTGTTTTTGTGGTTTTCGTTTGGGTTTGGGTTTTGTTGGTTTGTTTGTTTCGTTGTTTTTCGTTGTTTGGTTGGTTGTTTGTTTTTTAAATAAATCATTCAGGTTCCATGTTTATAAGAATATTTGCTATGTTCCAAAAAAACATGTGTACTGCTTCAGAGGCTAGTCTTTGGTTTCTTTTATGTTTGGAGAACCCCACCCAGACTTTTGAAGGTTTTCTGTCTTCTAAATGTCACAGAAAAGTTGGGGAGCTCATTACGCGTATGCTTTTGGGGTATGTCAGATTTTTGGTCATTGTCTTCACTCCTTATCTACAATTAATATATATTGGGGAAATAATACTACTTTGCTTTCAAAGGTCTAATAGCTCCATCTGAATCCAATTTTCTAGGGATGAGGTGATCCACAGTAACGGCATGGAAGGGCATCCCCAGTGACTTTCAAGAATTTCACTCCTACATCCTGAGAGTGTTTTTGAAATGCAGATCTAAATGTGGACTCTACCACTACTCAGTAATGTTGAACTTGCAACATTTCAGAGGAAGTCCAGGAGTGAACTCAAACATGACTGTCCTGGGTTGAGTGAGAACAGAACTAATTATATTCAGTGATTTTACTTTTCAGCTCAGTTCTTCTGTGACTGCACTTTTTGAAGTCAGCCGCCTGTTCTCACAGGCAGTGTCTGCTGCTGGCAGTGATAACACCCCATGTTTAGAGTTACTACCAAGGGCTGGTGTGCAGACCAAGGCCACTGATGGATCTTGTGTTCCACACAGGGGGGTGCAGGAAAGTGAAAGGCTGCACCTGCAGGGAGGAGAGGACAGGGCAGAGGACCCCAGACTGACCAATGAAGTATTCCATCCGATATATGTCATATTCAGTATAAAGCAGAGGGATCTGGAAGGTCTATAGCTTGCTTTCTTGCTCACTCACTCTCTCTTTGGGGGCTCTTCTCCCCTCTTGGACAGCTTTGCCAGCTTTGCTTGGCTTGGCTCAGGTCCCCTTTTGGTTCCTTCCTCCCAGTTCTGCCTTCGATACCAATCGGTGTGCTCCTGAATCTGGTACCAGAATCCAGCTCCTGAACACAGCTCCCTTCTGCTGTGGGGCCCAGTCTGGGACTCTCCCGGTGCCTGTTCCACAGCATCAGTGGTGCCAGTGATGTAATTACCACCCAGGGGGATGTGTTCCATACTGGTTTTGTATCTATTTGTACATATTC
>JANHFX010022968.1:0-32968 GCA_027560015.1 Chloroceryle amazona | reverse complement strand
CAGGGGGATGTGTTCCATACTGGTTTTGTATCTATTTGTACATATTCTATTTTTATTATAATTATTCTCATTAAGGTTGTTCTAGTTTCCTTTTCCAATCACTGAGTATCTCTTCCTTATTCCCTTTCTCTTCCCCTTTTTGGAGAGAGGGGCTTAACAGAGAGCATCTGTTATTGGTCTAAGGGGCTGACCTGACCCTAAACTGTGACAATGACACTGGATCCATCAGCGTTGGTCAGGTTTGAGCCACCTTCCTGAACAAACACCTTTGTCCCCCATACCATAAACTTCCCTGTGTGTTTGACTATGACAACTATGACAATAGGTCTCCAATTAATGCTCTGCCAGCATCTGTGAATTTAACCTGAATACTATGAAGTTAGTGAAAAAGTGGAAATAATATTGTTCTATTACTAAGTAGCTGAGTCATAGGTAATTAAGCAACTTGTGACAAGAATCCTTTACCATATGAAGTTCTTATCAGTAAAAAGAACATACCTGTCTATTCAGGGTCTACATTTTTCCATGAAAAATAAAGAAATTAATTCCAGTTCTTTTGCTGTTTAGCCCCACCTTTAGTAGAGGACCAGGTGAAATATGTCTACTTTAAATGAGAAGTCCTATAATCCACAAGCAAAATCATTGATCAGATAATGAATTTGCAGCTGCAAAACCCAACGTACATCTGCCTTCTACCATTTCTGTTTGATGGCTGGCCAGATTTGAAGGGGAGGAGGTAATCAGTAAATGGTAATCAGTAAATGTAACACTCAGACCAGGTATAGTCATCTGCAAAGGCAGTTAGAGGCAAATGAAATGAAAATTTATAAAATCTAAGGTTGGGGGTTCTAAGCTAGACATTTTTTATTGCTAAAAGTAATTACCTTCCATCTCTGTTTTTCCCACTTCCCTCAGTCTGTGCTCACTGTTTAACATAGATTGATGGAATTGTTAAGAATTCTCTCTGAGCTCCAGTGAGATTATATCAATTATTTAGAAGTGCTAAAATTTTGGCAGGGACTTAGTCCACCTTCTCACTTTGAAGGCAATCTGAAGATTAATACAAACATGCATTAAGGAAAGAAATTCAGGCAGGGTAAAGCTAGTGTGACAAAATGAACACTTGTACTCCACTACTGCAGCATGAGGAGAAGGGAATTAGCTGTCAGATGATAAACAGGATGAATTGCCTGCTTGTCATATCAAAAGCTTTTAGCTTTAATCTGAAGATAATGGATATATTGCAAGTTTTATGGTGATAAAGTCGAATTTTGACTCATAGTGAGGAACCTATAAACGAAGTGTCCTGCCCTTTGATAGAAGTATTACTGAATACTTGCTAATATTTTAATTTGTGTATTTTCTATAAACTCTGCAGATAGGGAACATATCCCCCTAATCCACAAGTGGGAGGATGGCATTTTGGCCAATATACAAGTCTTTATAAAACCATGTGTATAAAGACACACATAAATATTAATTGTTGTAATATTGTAATAGCAAATGCTAGGTTGTAAAGACAGAGATAAACTTATCATGACATACATTAAGAATGTATTCAACACCAGGAAATTAGGGCATAAAGACAGGATCTCTGCAAAGACAACTGTTGAGATTTAAGACTGCTATTGACCACCATTAGTCCATTACTATCTTTCTATCTGAGCCACTGTAGCAGATCAAATGATTGCTTGTAATCAATTTCAGTGTGGCCAGTCAGACTAATAGACCTCTAAAACAGAGAGGCTGGTGATTTAAACCATTCTATCTGACATTCTACTGAAGCAGGCTAAGAATATTTGTACATTATGTTACCACTGTTCGTCTCTGGGAATGGTAATGGATAGCTTTACAGCAATTAACATTCTATGATAATAACGAAGAAACTAGACAAAAATGTCATAAGCTGCTCTATTTTGGTTTACAAAAGCAGGGATTTCTGTGTCCATCCTTGAGATAAAATGCTTCAGTAATGCCTTTGTCTTCATTTTCAGAGGCAGCAGAATTAGAAGGCATATCATGCTTAGTTTACATTCCTTTGTAGTATGGACCTAGCCACATGTACCCAACTGGGATTTCAGTAATAGATGTTGTTGAGAATCTTCCATCAGAATTGTGCTGAAACACAGTTTTGCTATAAATTGAAATGCTTCTATGGGTGGGTTTAACTTCTAACAGAAAACTAATGAAATTTTCTTTTGGAAGTTGAAGTTCATTGACAAAAAAAGTCCCCTGATGAATTTTTGGTGGTTTATAGGTAATGAAATATTCTAACTAAAAGACTGCGTACACGTCTTGTAAAGAAAAGGGGGATTGGAAGTACACTAGTGACTGGAGAGACAAGTGAAGCAAACATTGTTATAAATAACATTTAGTAGGTGGGCTATTCTTTTTTGTCTCCAAGAAAGCATGGGTTTTAAAGGTTCTTGGGCTTTGTTTTTTTCAATACTTCATCAATTACTTGAAAATCAAATTGTGCTTGTCAATATTCTATTCAACTGATGATTAGCATTAGCGAAACAATTTGTTTTGAGAAACTCTTGAGTAAAATTTATATGCTGAAATGAACCATTTTATCTTTTTATGGAAACATTACAAAAATTAAAAGAAAAACATATAACATCTTAAAATCATTTGAATCCTTTATATTTGAATTCATCAAATTTAATTAGTATCCTTTGAAATTTCTGGTACTCTTTTGCACTAAGCTGGTTTTGATCTTCTTGCTCAAATGGACAGCATTAATCCTTTGAAGTATCAATATTTTATTATTTTTTTTTTTTAAGACTCTATAAACTCTTGTCATAAATATAATCCATAATGATTTCATTAAGCAATAATAACTTTGGCACAAGTATCAGATTCTATCTTCTTTTCCTGAATGAACCAATATTCATTCTTTTCAAACAGAAATGTACAGTGTAGAATTATTTATTCGTATTATTTTAATAAGGAGAATGTAGATTTTCTATCTTGATAGCAAATAAGTGTTTACATTCCCTAAAGAAGTCTAGATAATTTAAACATTTTGATGGAAATAAATAGAGGTGAGTCCATTAAACTGATTAGATATCCTGATATCATATTGTTATCTAAACTTTCCTCAAGCTATATTAACAGTAAACTTGGCACTGCTGGAGTATCTGTGGTAAGTATGTCATTAATATTGTGCTTCAATCCCTTGGAATATAAAACTAAGGGATCATTATTTCACATTAGATTTAGTCTGTAGGTATCAGAGAATGAATTTTATTCCTCCTGGGTTATGTTTTTCCATCTTTTTCCTCAATAAATTTTGCCTTACTCATTTTTCTAAAAATCGTTTTTGTAAAATGTATGAAGCAGATGGCAAGATAGTTGTTATTTGTTTCTTGTTCTGAACTTACATAAACATTTAAAAACAAGTCTTCTTTTGTTGATTTTTAGCATTTTAATCTTGTCAGTCAAGATGGGCATCTCAGGAATGAAACCTACAACTCCTAAATCTAACTCATGCTCCCCAACATTTGCATCTTGCCTAATAGGGATCTGGGTGTAAGACTCTCTCAGAAAAGAGATAGAACCGTAGCAGGAAATAGCAGATTACACAGCATATGGGTTCTTTCGCTGAGGAGTAAAGCAGTTGTATCATCAAAAAGAACAACAGGTGATGTGACAGAAACTAACTGCAGGAAATGCCAAAATAAAGGTGGAAAAAAAAAAAAAGTAAAAATGCAATGGTGTGATTAGATTCCAAATTTCTGTTCTGACAGCTGTGATGAGATATACTTCAAATTTCTTCATGGGAGATATTAACTCCTATTTACTATCATCATCTACTGGATTATCTGCATGAATAAAAACTCAATATAAATTTTATTAATGAGTTTAAGCCCTTGACTCATGATTGGTTACTGGATAGGGATGACTGGAATTGCCTCATCTCCTTTAGCCATCTTATCTAATGATAATTAAAAGTTTGATGTAGATTTACTTCACTGAGTATATCTTTTAAGTGTTACTTAAAGGAAAATTCTATAGTTTTTATGTGGTTTTTTTAATAGGATAATGATAAGGTTTGAAAAATATATTAAAAATGTGCACAGATTTTAAAAATACAGTTCTTCATTGTACGTAAGCTTACAGAGAAGTTTCTTATAAAATCTGTCTCTTTACACCACATAATTTTACCAGATTTTTGTTTCCTGTAACAAAAATGATGTTTGTTTTTCTTTCACAGTAATTTTGATAGTTTCAATGTCATTCAATTCCTTTAAGGAAAGAGAAGAGATTAAAAGAAAACCTTCAGCTTGCAAATGAGGTTGTTTGTGCTCATTTTACTTTAAACTTCTGGGTGACAGATTTCTTATTGTATGTGAATCACAGGGCAACACAGCAGGATATCATATATATATTACGTAACAATGACAAGTTAAGATCAAATTATAAAATCTGGATTTATAATTATTCCAAAGAATTCCCAGGCATCTTGTGAATTTTGCATATCAGAAATTCTCTCAGGGAAACAGAGAAGCAGATCAACAACTTTGCAAAATCAGTGGTGTGGAATGGGCTCTGGTTGATTTTTCCTTAATGGCAAGAGAGTTAAGCTCAAGAAATCTTTCAAAAATGCAAATTTTTACAAATAACATGACGCTTCAGTTTTGATGAGGTTCAGAATAATTCACTGATGACAACAGTTGTTGACAACACCACTTCATGCATATAGTTCTTCAAAACAGGAGACCAGAGGTGACAGCCCTATTTTATAATGTGAAAAGGTCTTAAAATGACAATTCTTTCTCTTAGCCACTGAGACTGGAAGCTGTTTTGGAAGAGTTGCTTACCAGCAGCATATATGTACAATCTGACTGTGGGTTTGACAGGCACCTGAACATAGTTCCATCATTCAGTCAGAATACTAAAAAATATGCTTCTAATGCTGTGTGCATCCAGATAGCTAAAGAACCAATGCAATAACTGTTCAGATCTGTCACTGAAAATTAAGGAAAGATGAAAAAAATCACCTACATATTTCCCCAAATAAAAAAGCACTAAATAGTTATTATTAATAACGAGAATAAAGACCTACAAGTTTCCAACATTACAAGGGAGGATAATTAGAAGAAAATAAGCTATTAAAAATTAAAATTGCTTGTATCCCTTTCAGGTTGACATTAATCTGACAACTCCAATGTTATCTTCCATCAGGAGGTAATTAGATCTCCTGCCACCTCAAACTTTAAGCATATTGAAATGCATAGTAGATTCACTGATGCTGGAATGGATTGATGTATACCTTAGTGGGGATGATGGAAAGAGACATATAATAAAGGAGATTGGATAATAAGTGACATAGTATTCACTCAACTTGATATTTCCTTCTTTTGGTGCAGGTCAACGGTATCTTTAAAACTGTGTGTTATCTGATCTGTAAGATAATGTAATTCTAATGTTCATTTAAATGAAGGAGATTTTGGATGTTTTCTTTGCATTCTGCTGTTCATATTCAGTCATCTCTTTGTGACATGATTATGGTATTGGGGTAGAGGAAAGGTGGACTACAGCAACGGGCGTCTTGGAGCTTTTGAGATGTTTGTAAAGACTATGTTTGGGAGCTGAAGCGAGAACATGTTAAAAAAAAAAATAAATTCTCATGTAAATTTTTTTCCCTACGTCCATTTCTATAAACAGCTCAAAGAGGAGGGAAAAAGAGATGATTTTCAACTTAGTTGTTGGACAAGAAGCTTGGAAAAGTTCCAATTTCAAAAGTGTTCATAGGGCAAGATGTCCAGCTGGCAGCTTGCCTCATTGGGTAGAGGAAAGCCTGCAACCCCATTTGTTCCAGTTTAAATCTTCACAGATTTTATTTTAGGCCAATCAGTGGATAAAAATAAATAATCAGAGCAGCAACTATAATTTTTTGAGGAAACTTGCAATTAAGTTGAGTTTAATGAGTTTCTTTTGGTCAAAGAGCAAAACCAGATCTCACACAGTCTTCTGAAATTCAATTTGTGGAGCTTGTGTGACATATGAGGTGCTGGAAACAGCTATCAGCTAGTTTAGGAGCAAATCAAGACTCCTGGGAGTCCTTGGCAGAAAATGCATGTATCCTTTAACTCTTTTTAATTAGAGGCATCCTGTCCAAATCAGTGCTTTACAGTTCAGGAGCTCAGGAAAGGCAGTTTGTTCTCTTGGTTCTGCATGTTCTCCAATGCTACCTGAACTTTTTACCTGCAACAAGGTAAAGATGTCACAGAAGCCACATTGTTCACCCACACTACTGCAGATCTTTATGCTGTTTGTAGATGAGTTTCTAAGCTCATATACCTGTCTAGCTCAGGAAGCTTCTGCCTCAATAAACCTTTTTTCCCTTTAAAAATCCAGTTAAATTATGAGAGTTATATTTAAGGCTCCAATTTCCTGGAAAGATAGATTTTTTTTCTTTTGATGGCTGCCTAATTAGTATGCCTTAAATTTACATGGCTTGAATTAATTACAGCAAGAATTTCTTGAAAGAATTGGTGCTAAAATGAAGTGCACTAAATAGTGAGGTTTACAGGGAAATGCTGGAGGTGTTCCACCAAGCCCTTCACACATCTGTGACAGAAGGAGTGTAATGTATTATTTTCTTATTAATTTCCCATTTAAGAAAGTCTTATGAATAATAATACTGGGGAACAAAAAGAGCTAAATATAGCAGGAGCTTTTTTATTTTTTTTTCTTACTGCCTTCCTTTGCAGGTAGCTACCAGATAAAAAAGAAAAGCCATAGTGTATTTGGTTCCTGCACAATGCAATGGGAAATGAAGTTGTCCCCATTTGACTGGGAGAGATATTTTGGTAATTTCTGAGTGGTCAGAAATGATTCCTGGGAAGCAGTTTCATCCCTCCTACAGAAGAAATCCCAGGGAGAAATTTGGCAATTCTGGACAGTTTCTACTGTTAACAAACTGAAAAGATATTTACAGAAAGTGAATCAGACTTTAGGACTAAATAAAATGTGCTGTGCAGGTATTTTTTTCCAATGCTGATAAGAGAAAAAGCCTAGGGCATCCTCAGACTTCAGTTCAGTGCTGGAATTGAAGTATTCAGGGGTATGTATACCATGGACTGCATTTCCCCAAAGACTTACTGCATGCCAAAGTGCACTTCAAGCACTGGAAACTGGAGTCCTGGGTTTCTTCCTTCAAAGGCAGATTCTTTGAGAAAGGACATCTGTCCTCCTCTCTTTTATCATTTATCATAACCACTGTTGTATTAAAAGTCAGTAAAGCCCATTTTGAGAGAGGAGTTCCTTCCTAAAATTAGGTAAAGAGCTGTTGGAATGCTGGACTGGAAAACATAAAAAAAAAAAAAAAAAAATTGAGAGGGCATGCAGAGGAAGATTGAAACCTGATGATGTGGGGAAAAAAAAAAAAAAAAGATTAAGAGATTCTTATACCAATTTCCAGTATACCCAGGGTTAGCTCTGTGGGCAGCTGTTTTATAAATAAAACATAACTATTAAAATGGGAATCTTGTGGGTTTTAAAGGCAGAAGAGTCAAAGAGGTTTCATCTTCTGTCTGACTCTGCAGGAGCCACGCTGCGCTTATCTAAGACCTGGAGGTCACTCATTGCAGTTTGCATGCTGCAGAGTTATTGAAAATCTTTCCTGGCTACATCAGCATTTTGGTCTTTAAAGAAAACATTAGGAGTATTAGCAGAGTTGCCAGCCTCTGACTTGTTCAGGAAAATATAAACTGGTCCTTTAGTAATTCATTATCTGATTTATAATGCATGGTAAAAGGATAGAAACTCCAGGAAGATACTGGGGCTTCCCAGAATTGCAGGCTTCATCTACCGTTGTTGGGAGTAATGAAGGATAATAAAACAAATCATATGGTAAATAATAAATAACCTCATCATCATATATTTAAAAACAGGAAGCATGAAAGAGAAAATACCCAACACTGGAAAAACCTTAATAGCTCTTAGAGCTTGTAGCACCATTGTTGACTTCTGTTGGAAGGAGCCCAGTATAGATTAATTTATGGAAACAAATAAAACACAACAAGGGGAAAGTAGAACAAACTAAACAAACAAACAAAAACCAACCAACCAAACAAAAACCCCACAAACAAATAAAAAGACAATCTGTCAAAAGAAAGGACTAAAGAGTAAGGGAATAATAAATTCATTTGATGGGTGATGGGGCACAATGATTCATAGGATGTGAGAAGCTCAAGGGAATACAAGGGCACAGAGGAAGGCAAACTGCAAGCAAACGCGCAGAATAAGAAGAAAAACATTTAATAACAGTTAGAAATGTTTTTGCAGCTGCAGCATAAAACAAGGGTCTCAATTACTTGTCACCATTTAAGGACCTGTCCTTTTTCAGAGGAAAGCATTTATTCCCTGTTTTCTGGAAGGAGTGGGTAGGGTAAGGAAGTGTATTTCCAAAGTTAAATTGTCTCAGAATTTTTCAGAGAAGTAAACTTCTCCATCATTTGATTCCTGCCCCTCTTTCACTCCTTACCAGTACAGCTGTGCTATTAACACAGCTGCCATGCTTTGATCCACTGGTGCTTCCCTTCGCTGGGTGGGTGCAGGATGTATTTTACAAAGAGACATGGGAAATTCCACTCCAAGCAAGAGAGTTTGGAGCATCTGTGTAGACCAAGGTTTCCGAACATAGTCCACATACCAGTTTCTTAGCGGAGACTACTTCCTCCTCCTCAGTGGGTTTAGTAACATTGGTGTGTCTAGGTGTCACAATAAGGCTTCTGGTCCCAGAGCTTGCTCCCAAACCTGATGGAAATCCACGGGTGTGTCCTGATGAAGATGCGCTGAAATACAGGGCCCTGACAGGTAAACTCAGAACATTTCACGATGCCATTTTAAAATGTCACTGACTTCTTCTGTCCCTTGTGCTGCTCTGGCAGGGATAATCCTACCCCAGTAGTCATCAGTGGAAGTGTGCAGTCATTTTACCCAGCAACACCCTTTTAACACATTAATCAGAAAAAGCTTGTTCAAAATATGGTGCAGGACAGGAGATCTGATGAGGTATATTCAACAGGCTGTCCAGGGAAGTGATTGAATGACCCTTCCTGGAGGTATTTAAAAGAAGTGTAGATGTGGTGATTAGCGAGATGGTTTAATGAAGGATTTGGCTGTGCTGGGTAAATAGTTGGACTCAATGACCTTAAGGATCTTTTCCAACCAAAACTATTCTATGATTCTCTATTTTGAGCCAAGACTCTGCATGAGCCTTCTATTATGATTATGAAGGTAATAGCAGTGTAATCAATATAAAAAGTTTCTTGCAGGTTTTGTCTAGATACCAAAGCATTTTCCTTTTAGGAAATTCAGCACCAGTTTTACCACATTTAAGAGCAAATATATATCAGGTAGCGTTCCAAAGTTATTTTGAAACCCAGAATCCCTTTACTTCAAGTGAAATCCATGTGAGTGATTCAAGACTGTGGGACATTTCATCCAAACAGCATTTCTCTTGCCATGGTTTCAAAATGCCCACGTAGAATAAGTGAGAAATATCTTAAAAGCATTTGTAATCTCCTACCCCTCCACCACAGGAAACTCTAGTTTCCTAGGGACTAGTGAAGCAGTCGTTAGCATTTTCATGATACCTTCCTTATTGCCTAATTAGCAAACCTAGTAAGGAAAGGTTATGTACTTCACTGAAGAAAATTATGTCAGTTTCTGTTTAATTACAGCTGAACTACTGTCTCACACAGTATAGCAAGACATCGCCTTTCTGGAATAAAGAAGGATCAGATGTAAGATTCTCTTAAGGCTCTATTTATTAGTCTTGGTTTAGCAATATCTCAAAGGGAAATGGGCTCATCACTCAGTGGGCTAATCCACTCTGTACTGGAGTTTGTAAAAGGCTTAGTGTAAACTGTTGTATAGCAATGACACTTGTCATTTCCAAACAGCCATCAACATCATACAGCTACAATGAGTCATCACTTCTGTGGAACAGTTTCGTGTTATTTTGCAGATGACATATGGTGTTGTAGAAAACTTCTCTTGTACTGATTGTTCAAGAAGACAAGTATGCCTGACAAAAAACATAAGCAGATAACAAACTAGGATTGTCTTGAACAAAATCTGTTATAGGGCCTGGAAGAATCTGATGTTCTTCCAGTCATGTTTGTCTCCATGATCATCTCTGCCTGCTTGTTGCTAGCTGGAGGAAAGTTGATAAGATGTGAGTACTCTGCTAGCAAAGTGTGAAGGATAACTAGGCTGAAAGCCTGGACACCAATGGTGGAATTGAGCCACGGTCTTGCACACCTGAATACCAGTGCCTAGATTCCCATTACAGTCACCAGAAACCAGAAATCAATACACTTAGTAGTGCTCTGAGAGCTATTTGCCCAGCAGTAAGCATCTGGTCTTTGATACCAAATGCACATGTAGACATCTAGGTGTTAAGATTGATTTTTATTTGTCTAACTATGTGAGCTAATTTCCATCCCAGTTCCTATTCATATTCTTTCTCAGTAATCTTAACAAAACTGTTTGTCTTCCTGGCACCCAGGGAATAGATTGGCAAGCAATACAAAGAGCTATGCATATGTTTGATATTTATTTGTATAAACAGATTACCTAGCTTTGCTCATAGCCTTCAGCTTTTGAAAATAATTTAAAGCTCCATCACCAGGTAAATCTTGGATTATAAATCAGTCTGGGGAACAAAGTATTTTATACCTAAGGCCCTATGTAAAATACTTGGGAAAAAAAAATCAAAACCAAAAAAGTTTGTCTGGTTGATCTCTATGAACCTAAAGGCCACACCTGAGCTGCTGACTTGTGTAGAACTCTGATCAATATCAATGTCTAAGTGGTATCTAACAGGCGGGTTTATTGTCTTAATTCAGAGAACAAAAAGCATGTTCCTATACTATTTAATCTGACAAGGTGTTTTCCATATTAGTCAAGGTAATGGTATACATCATCAGCATTCAATTTTCCACTGTGATTAGAAAAGTTACCACATTTGTACCCCAAAGTAACCATATCAGCAGTTTCCCGTTGTGCTTTCTTAACATTGTGTATTTTAATGGCTGGTTCTTCTAATGAGATTTGGAAGTTTTATATTAAGGGCATACAGAACAGAAATCATTAACTAGAAGAGGGTTTTTTTTTTTCCTGACATATTCACAGAATTACATGCTAATAAAATAGGAATATGATTTCAGTAGTTGCTAATGCAAATTGATTTTCATATTAATGATTCCAGAGTTTTATTCTGGGAACAAAAAGTTAAGAATCAAAGTACCCATACTGAGAAGAAAGAACAAATCACTGGTATTCCTTCTTGAAGATAGAAGTTGAAAAGGGCAGTGGTCCATGATGGTGACCTTCCCTTTTTGCATGTTTGTCCACTTCTGTGCATTTTATACTTTGTTCAATTAATATCACCTCATGCGAGGATTCAAATCAGAAATTCTGCTGACTTTGTGGCCATGAGTCTCACAAGTATTTTCCTGAAAGAATGAAAGAGATAAAACTGATGTTCTGGGCTCTTCCTTAAAGAGGCAACCAACCTAAAATGTGGCTTCATAATGTGTCAGTTACATGTCTTATTTCACTGTTTATCATCGGACACTGGTAAACTTTCTTTTATAAAGGCAAAAATAAAACCTACAAAGACTGGAAGCAAGGACAGGCAGACTGGGAGGACTACAAAGAAGTTGTCCAAGCACCCAGGGATCAGATAGAATTAAATCTGGACAAGGACATTGTCAGCAAAGGAAGACCGGGGAAGAAGTGGGACCCCTTCAGAAGGAAGGAAAAGACCTAGTCATGAGGGATATGGAGACAGCTGAGGTACCCAATGTCTTCTTTGCCTCAGTCTTCACTAGCAAGGGCTCTAGTCACACAGCCCAAGTTGCTGAAGCCAACGGCAGGGACTGGGAGGATAAGGAAGATATGTCCTCTGTAAGTGAAGATCAGGTTCGAGACTATCTAAAGAACCTGAAGGTGTACACGTCCATGGGACTCGATAAGATACATCCACAGGTCCTGAGGGAACTGACAGACCTAGTTGCTGTGCTGCTTTCCTCATATTTGAAAAGTCATGGCAGCCTGGTGAAGTTCCCACTGACTGGTAAAGGAGAAACATAATCCCCATTTTCAAAAAGAGAGATAGGGAAAACCTGGACAACTATAGGACAGTCAGTCTCGCCTCTCTGCCCAGCAAGATCATTGAGAAGATCCTCCTGAAGTCTCTGCTATGGCACATGAAAAATGAAGAGGTGATTGGTGGCAATCAGCATGGCTTCAGCAATGGCAGCCTGATAAATTTGGTGGCCTTTTACAATGGAATAACAGCATCAGTGGACAAGAGAAGAGCAACTGAGGTCATCTACGTGGACTTGTGCAAAGTCTTCCACACTGTTCTGCATGACATCCTGGTCTATACATTGAAGAAATGTATACTGGATAGATGGACCACTTGGTGGATAAAGAAGTGACTGGAGGGTTGCACTCAAAGGATTGCAATCAATGGCTTGGTGTCCAAGCCATAACCAGTAACACGTGATTTTCCTCCAGGATCAGTAGTGGAACCAGTGTTGTTTAACACCTTTGTTGATGGCATGGACAGTGTGATGGAGTGAATCCTTAGCAAATTTGCTGATGCCACCAAGCTGTGTGGTGAGGCTGACACACTGGAAGGAAAGGGTGCCATCCAGAGGGACCTTGGCAGGCTTGGGAAACGGGACCATGCCAACCTTATGAAGTTTAAAAAGGCCAAGAGCAAGGTTCTACACATGGATTGGGGAAACTGCAAGCACAAGTACAGGCCGGGCAGAGTATGGATGGAGAGCAGTCCTGAGGAGAAAGATTTGAGTGTTCTGGTTGATGAAAAGTCCAGCATGATCCAGCAATGTGAGTGCATCTCAGAAAGCCCCAACTGCAACATGGGCTACATCAAAAGAAAAGTGTCCAGCAGCTGGAGGGAGGTGATTCTGCTCCTCTACTCTGTTCTTGTGAGACCCCAGCTGGAATATTGTGTCCAGGTCTGGAGCCTCAAACACAAGGACATGGACTTGTTGAAGTGAATCCAAAGGAGAGTTGAAGGACTGGAGAGCTGGAGCACCTCTCCTACAAGGACATGATGAGAGATTTGGGCTTGTTCATCCTGGAGAAGAGAAGGCTCTGGGGACACCTTCTTGTGGCCTTCCAGTACTTGAAGGGTAACTACAGGAAAGCTGGGGAGGGATTTTTTTATAAGGGCATGTGGTGATAGGACAGCTTTAATTTGGAACAGACACTAATCATTACAATCAAATATATGTACCAGCAATGCATTCACCTGAAAACTAGATAAATGGTTTATTTTGTTATCATTATAGGTTTTTAACTCGAGGTCTTTTCCTTTCTGGTCACTGTTAGAGGATGACTGTGCCTATGAATGATCTTTTCATTTGGAGTTGGAGACTTCTGAGCTTTCTTCTTCATTAACACTCGTCTACATAATTGTGGAATGGGTGACATCATGGTTATGGGAAACAAAGAAGCTTAAGTCAAAAAAATGACTGTGTTGAAGATATGAAGTATTGTTTTGCATGTTTCCTGTCTGAGACCTATCTTCTTCACACTTATCAAAAGGCTGAAATACTCTTCCTTTTCTTCCTTTATATATTAAGATACAGATATTATAATAATATATTTTTTGAAAAGCAGATAAAAGTCAGATTCTGTGAACACACAAATTGCTAAGAGTTTGGTAAGGAAATGTCTCCCTCGCATCCTTAAGATACTACTTTACCTTTTTACTTTTTTTTTTTTGTGGTTCTGTGAAGTATGTCTTAGTGTCCTGAAAACTGTGCTGACAGCAGTCCACTATTTCCTTGAATCTACTTCCATCTGTTGGTGAACGTATAGATTGCACTTGGGAAACTGAAAACTCGTAATACAAATATTTAGTTTGGGTTTCCTGAGAAAATAGATGAAGAGTAGAAATACTGAACACCTGGCATGTTTCATATTTTTCTCATAACCTGTTAAATGGCTTTATGGTAAACAGTTAAACCTTTCTAAATTCTTTATTTAACTACTAAAACAAAGCAATCAAACTATCATATAGACTCCCCATGCATAAAGAAGATCTTAGACAACTAAAAGTTGTCTTTTTTTTTTTTCTCTCTTTTTCCCTAATTACATCCGCTGCTCTAATAAAAAGCTATTATACCATTCCAAAAGGCTTGCACCCCTTATTTCTTAAAACCACCACAGCTGTACAGCAATCTTGCAGTAAGCTGTTGTACAGCTGTTATACAACATTCCTGTCTGCTGGCTCAGAGTTTTGGGCAATAAGATTTCATTTCATAAAAAACCATTTCTTACATATAGCTTTATGAGTATCACTGTGTGAAAGTATACTGTCTATTTTTCATATTTTGGTGCCAGTCAATCAAAGAATAATTTTTACTTCCCATTAAACAGCTTGCAATGATTAACATGGTCTGATGCAAAATAAGTAATAATTGATAATCTAGCTGATGGCATCAGAAACTCCTGAGTTTGGTTCAGTATCAGTTTGTCTTATAATTTTAAATGTTATTATATTTAGGAAGACAACTTGTCACACATGGTTGGTACATACTGCAGAGCAATGGTTTTGCTCGAGGCTTGAATGAAATACCAGACTTTGCACTGTGATACTTTATACACTTTCAGAGGCAATCAGTCTCCAGAAGCCCAGGTCAGATCTCTGGGTCTCCATTCCACCTTCATCTGTTTCAGTGCTGCTTTTGATGTTGGCAGCTACATTCTCTCTGAGTTTTGCCTCATTGTGATGCCTTCCTTGTCTGTTTAGTCTCTAAAGTATCTTTTTTCCCTTGATATTCCTCCTCTCATTCTCCATAAATGTCCCCTAAATCTGTATGAAAATATCTATTCTTTTTAACTTTTTCATCTTCCTGTAGGAGATGTCATATCCTACCATGGTCTTTATGGAAAAAACTTTCCCAAGAGGTCTACTCTTCTCATTCTGAGTCTGTTTACATCTAGGACATCAACCCTCTTATTTGATTTCTGTGCTTAGAGTACACTGTACACACTGACCTTCTTTAATCTTCTCCCAACCAGTCTTCATCCTCAGTGACCGTAGACAACATCAAGGGATGTGACTGAGGGCACACAAGACATTGGGCAAATATCAAAGGGTCACTTCACCTGTCATGGGGCTACAAGGTACTGATATGTTTCAGTTTAGCAGGGTCATTTACTTACTATGATTTAATTTATTTCCTGGGTTATCCAACCTTAAATACTTCTACACTGGCACATGGTGCAGTTTGGGTCCTTTGCTCTTGTAGGTATAAGCAAACCATTCTCAAAATACTGTTGTTTCCTCATCCACGGTATTTCTAAGTTAGATATTTTCTTTTCATTTTAGGTAATGCTAAAGCTCTCTTGCCCCTATCTTCTTTGCAAATATCTTCCTTGCCTGATACTTTTAGTATTTATGTAGTTTTTGGTAGTAGCTGCTTTGTCACTAAAACTGGCCCCATGTAAATGGAGAGTAAAGTCACCCATGCTTTACAGAGATCATAACTGAAGTGGGAAAAAGAAGGCAAAAAGAAAAGCAGGTAAAGTAACTTTAACAAGCTCACCAACAGAGAGAAAGACACAGTGCTTATTATTTTAATAATCAAGGTCATTTGGAATCCCTACTCTGCCATAATGTGTTTCAGACATTTCAAGATCTATTTGATATTTACTGCTTAAAAATAACAACCTTCTTGCAATGACCGGGTGGAACAAACCAGGAAGACTTTTTCACAGGGGAGCTAATGGTTACCTGCAGCTAGATGTCTTTCACAGCCTGTGGGCTCTGATTCCTTACCCACCCATTACATGAATACCATGAAAGAAAATTATTCCATTCTGCTTTTAAAGGTAATTTCCTTTGACCACAAGGAAGAAGAGGTGGATATATGCTTTTGACTAGTGCCATGAACTTTTCTTCAAATTGCATCAAGTCCTAAGACATTTCATGGTTCTCATGAAAAAAATTGAAATTGTTTTCTATCCAATTTAGGAAATAAAAATGTGATCACTCTGAAACACAGCACATAACACTTTGTGTCAGCAGACTTGCAAATAGGCTGGTATTTAGAAAAGAAACAAACCGGAAAACTGGTGTATTTCCAAATTGTTTTGGAAGGATGAGAACAATGATCTCTCTATCACATTTTCAACTTATTTTCCTTACTGAATTATTATGTTACTATAGTTTAGAGATGGTTGGTTGTTGTCAGGTGATGCTAAATATTTTACTTTTTTTGAGAAGAGGATGTATTAAAAGCTGAGAAATGTTGTTTTTTTTTTTTTTCCTGAGATTAAAAAAAAAAAAGGGGGGGGTTTCTGTGGTATTCTGAGATTGCATCTGCTCTAATTGTGATTTAATTGACACTAATCACTGCCAGCTGTCCAGTGTGAAAGAAAACTATTTTCAGGTCTGCCAGAAGAAAGGAAAGTTGTTTTGTGAAATGATGAGATTCAAGTTTACAGAATTTGTATTTGCTCTTCAACAAAGAGAACAGAAACATGACTTGCCTACCTGAACTGGTTCAATTCCCTCTGATCAGAAACAGTGACTTGGATCTCAATCTTTTTCCTTCATAAGAATGGTCTCAGGAATTTTGTGGCAAAGATAACTTTTGATCTTGACAAAAACGACTTTTCTGCTTGTGTGCAGCTTGGGACTCATATTGACACAGTATCCATGAATACAGCTCAAATTAACTGGTACCACCAGTATTCACTCCCTCAGATCACAAAATTATTTTTATATTCTGACCTTTGAGAAGGTTTCAGGAAGCCAGGAGTCAATCCCAGGAAAAAAACACAGTGTAAGAAGACTGAAGCTGTGTGGACTGTGATAACACTGTTATTTCCAAAGTTTTCAATCTCTTCAACTGGAACTCTTAAAACACTTCAGATTAAATGGTCTGCGAATGCCCAGTGGCAAACTGGTCCACACCTTAATCCATCTTTCAAATTCACTGACAGTGAATATGGCTAATAGCTAGCACACAGGAGACAACAGTTCTAAACCATTTGTTTTTTATCTCAGACTCTTTTTATTCCCCAAAGTTCTATGTTCTCAATATGTTTTACTCTATGTATGCAGGCTTTACAGACAAAATATAACCTTCCTTGTCTATCTGCTTACATTCCTGGTCCAAATTATTAGCAGACCTTACAACTAGAGAAGCAATGTTGCTAAACAGACCCAGATGGCATCTTCTTAGAGTCAAAAGTTTATAGTCATGGGGAGCTGTTATTTGTCATATCAATGTAATGATCTAAAGAAGGCAAGGGTATCAAAAGATAAGAGGGATGAAGAGTTCATGCTGACCTTTGTGAATCTTACTATTGAAGACACCTTATGAAGAAAAATGAGAGGCCATAATGAGGTTGATGCTACTGGTGTACCATAAATGGAAAGAATCAACACACGATTCTGTCTTATTCAAAAAAAATCCCCAAACTCCAGCTCAATCTTTTGTCTGATTTCTAAATCATTAAATTTTTGTTTGTTTAACTCTCAACACAGCAACGGCAGCTTGCAGATAGTCTTTTCTTTGTGTACCTTCTACCAGGGTAAGAATTATTAACCTTTTGATGAGGTGGCCTTCTTAATATCATTTCAACATTTTAGTAGAGTGAAGATGAGGACAGCTCCTTGATAGTGATGGACACAGAATCGAGCTTCTGGAACAGCCTCTGGTTTGTGGATCACAGCAGTCTTTCAGAATTTCTCTGAGACTACGAGAATAGAAAAGCAACCTTTTTTATCCCTGATCTGAATGTTGATTTGATTCTTTCACCTGCACCAATTTCTTAATTAAGGTCTTGGATAATGTATTCCCCTATTTTCTGAACGCTTAGATAGGAATATGCCACGTTTCTAAGTTTCTCACATTTCCCTGTATTGAAGATCCCAATCTCCTTATTTGATGTTACAAATCCCCAGTAAAAACAGAGACAAGACATGTAGATATCTTCTCAAATTATTTATCCTTGATCATTACTGGTGCAAGACAGCTGTTGTCACAGACACGTTTCAGTTTCTACTTCAACAATTTTTAGGATACTGAGCTCACATATGTTTGTGCTGGCCGACACTTGAGGATCTCAGTGTCACTTACTTCCATTGTATTTATTTTTATATAAGCATTTACTTCTTCGAATATTATTTCTTGCTAAAGATATTAGTCTTCTTTTATTTTTCACACCTTCTGAATTTTCCTTTCTTCTTTTTTCTTACTGCAGAAACCAAAACAAAACTGAGAACTCAAAAAAAAAGAACAAAAAAATGAAATGGTGTTTTGGGTTAAAACTTGTTTTTATTTGAATACCACTGGTATTTCAATTAACTGTTTGAAACACAGTGATATAAAGGGTTCCAAATCACAAAAATATCCTTCCATGTCTCATTGTTTTATATTAATTTCTTTGTGTTTTAAATTGTTGAATTTCTTTATATTGGTTCCTAAGGAATTTTGCTAGTGGTCTGTTAAAAATTATTTTAAGTGTGTTAAAGAGTTAAGATCACACTTCTGCTACAAAAGCAGAAACAGGCACACACACATGGGGATTATCAGATGCTTTCATTTCAAAGGAAGTAGCCTTTTCATTCCCATCGCATTACCCCATATAATCATTACTTGCCTAAGGTCAAACCCAAACCCCACTTCATGTACCTCCTCAGATTCAGAAGGGCTCTGTGAAGCTGAATCCCTCCTGTTACACAGAAGAAGGAAGGGCAGGGGGAGAAAGAGGATTAAAAGTCTTTGTTAGTCCTCACTCTTGGCAGAAAGTTTAAGCAGTTCATGAAATATCTATGAATAAGTTCTCAGAAATATAAAAAAAAGTCTTCCAAACCTGGCTGTTCTTATCTAGTCATAGACAAGGGACCAAAAAGAGTTTCCACCCAGCACAATTTTCTTTCTTTTAGGACCTCCTTGGAGATTTGCACTTGGAACTGCAGTAGCCACAATGTATTGAAGCTTTGGGAACTCAGAGTTCAGCTTTTATTGGTCATGAGGACAGTGTGGAATACAAGTGGAAAATAATACTGAAGCTGCAAAGTTAGGTAGACTGTTCAAGGTTCATTTTTGCTCATGTCAGTACCACTGTCCTCTGCCACACAGACCCTTTCTCCATTCAGCCTGTAGCTTAGACCACCATAAGGAAATGACAACCCCACATCTAGCATTTAGTATTTTCTGAAAGTTTAAAGCGTCCACCAAAATATTTCAAATGTATCTTCTTCACATCCAGGACATAGATATCTAAAAAAGTGGTCTTACAGGACCATGCTCTGAAGTTTGCTGAAGTGAAAGAGAAGTCCTCCTTGATTTCAGTCCCCAAAGGTAGAAATGTAATTGAAGGCAGCAGCCACTGCAAAAGCTGTCTATACTTTGTGCTATTACAGAGATTTTTGACACATATGGGATGAATTTATTTTTATGAAAACTCACTGTATCAGAAGCCCTGATAAATAAGGTACAGCTAGAGCAGGATTGAATGTTCCTAGCAAATGCCCGAATTTTTTTCTTTTTGAACTTGCAGGATGAAAAGATCTTCTGTGCTGGGGAAGTTGGGTGGGTGGCAGGACAAAACCAGATGTTTGCCAAACCCTTGCTGATGTTTTTTCTCTATATTTTTATTAGGATGGAAGCTGAAACAGCACATAGTCTGAAAGTTTGGGTGTGTAACTTCAACAGTTTTATTGATAGTTGAGCAAGACTTGTCAAGTGTATTATTTTGTGAAGCTATGGAAAGCTTGAATTAATTAGAGGCAATGGATTCTCTCAGGATCTTTGATGTTTTAGAAGAAAACAGCTTAATAGCTCTCTTGGAGCTTGCTCTGTTTTTATCTTGTAAACATTACTACCCAGTGATGAAAAATAATAAAATAGAATGAGATTTTTATACGCAGGGATTTATTCCTTCCCTGTCTTTCAGAGACACTTTTTCATAGTTTGTTCTGTCTCTTAAACCTCCTTCTCTGCAATAATCCTGAAAGAATTATTCCACTGAGATCCACACATAACAGTATACAAGATACTAGAAAAGTATTCTCTCCATTTTCTAGTTACCTGCTAATATCTTCATGTTAGAAGTTGCGAAGATCATGGGCACATGAAACACCCTGTCTACTAGCATGAGGATAAAATCCTTATCTGTCTGTACAAAGAGGTACATTGTTAAAAACCATAAGCAAGCCTTTTGGATTCAAGTTTTGGAGCAGGAGTTAGCATAGGATTATACTTTCTTTTTCACAACATTCAACCCAACTTCTCAATCTACTTCAAGCAAAGGTTTACTGTGACCTAGAGATTCACTGCCTTTCCTGCCATGTGAATAAGGATATCCAGTGCCATGAACTGTGATGCTAATGAGCACAGGGCAACATGTCTATAGGTAGGAAAATTTCTTTATTGTACAAATCACTAGAAGAAAGTGTATGGCCTGAACTACTTGAAAAATGAGCTGCTTTATACATGTAGTTTTTGAACTTAAATGTTTGGGGTTTACTATGCATCTCATAATTACTTTTGAAAGTGAATTGTAATTTTCCTTTCTCATGAAAGAAGAAGCAGGTATGCAAAAATAAGTCAGCAAGTGAAATAATCAGAGATGATTCTAAGATGAAAGTAGAATTTTAAAGGTATTTATTTATTTATTTATTCATTCCTAAATGTTTTATGTTGAACAAAGTGTACAATTTCATCTAGGCCCAGTTTTTATTTATTTTATGTTATTTTATTTCCAAACTTTGTGGAAATGAATTAAAATAGAAATGCAATTTCTAAGGCAACATAATTTCATCTGGTGATTAGAATATTTCACTTAAATATGCATGTCAAAGAAAATTAGGGTTCTTTTTAAAATAAAAATGAAATCCTTTTCCTTGAAGAAAATCAGCAGAACAGATGTTTATTTCCTAAACATTTGATCAACTAAAATGTGCATTTCTATGGTGTTTTCTATTGGTAATAATGTTTTGGAGAATCCCAAAAAGTATCTGCTTTCAGAAATAATTTTTTTATAATTTATGGACAGATGGTGGATTTCATATGTGTTCTGTTCTATACCTCTCTTTTAAGTGAATTGGCTTTCATTTTCTTCTCTTGCAGCCTCCAATAAGTAACAATATTCATCTTAGATTTTTCCTTCTGCCCTGATTTAAGCAGAGGCCCTTAGGAAAGACTGTGGGTGTCAGAGTTCTGAGGGTAACACCTGCAGACTTGGATGAGACAGGCAGCCACCTGCAGACAGAGCTGACACACACACACAGAAGGATTTTTGCTTCCCTTTTTAATCACAGCATCTTTTGTGGCTTTTTTTTGTTGTTTTGGGTTTTTTTTGCCATGTTGGTTGTCCTTGTCTTTCATGTGTACCTTCCTTTATTTATAAGTTCAGAGATGAAAGCTCCTGCCTTAGCAGTAGTCCTTGCCATTGTCTTCAATGTGAACAGGAGTAAATATTTCTCTTTGCACTTCAGTTCAATGCATAGACTAGATGGAAATTCCATCCTGAAGATGTTAATAAGGTTCTACGCATTTGTGATTTGTGAAGATGGGCACTATAATGATTTATTAGAAAGTATCTGGGACCATGATGAATAACATTCCCATGAATGACATTAATATACTGAAACTTGTGCACCCAGCTTGGACCAGGCATTCATTCAGTCCCTTCAGTTGCAACTGAACTTCAAAGGATGCAGCAGGTATTTAGGAAATTATAAGAATTTATCCTGATGTCGGTGGAGTGGTACTCAGGAGCAGTCAGCATCCAAACTGTTGAAAACTCTTTTGAAAATCAGAAAAAAAACCCCAAAACATCTGAAAACAAGACTCAGCAGAAACTCTTTATAAAACTCTGAAAAACACTCTTGAAATGCTTACATAGTTAAGGATGTTTCCTAAAGGTCCTTCAGACCTATCTGCAGCACAAACCACCAAAACACTTCCAAAAAAGCTGCATATACTACACCGCTATGTACTAAAGTTACTCTCTGTAACATCTATAAATAAGTGGGAAAGATTCATGAAGTTGGTATCATCATGTGCCCTGGCCTATAGTCATTGTCAGAGTATGCCTAATACAGAGGGAGTGAGAGGTATAACAAAAGGCAGCTTTATTTTTGTAGCTTTTATGTGAATTTGGTTGGAAACAAGGATTGAAATCTGTACTCAGATGTAGATTTCACTTCCCAAAATAACATCTTACCCACCAACCTGCAGGATGGTGAAGCTCTTCAACACCTTCTGTTCAAGTGGAACAAATGCTTTATGGTCTTATAGTGAGCAGGAGAAAGAGAAATCATGAATTTCACTGGTTTAACAAAAGAAGTCCATGTATACACTTATTGATTAAACTGTTCTTAAAGAAAATACACAAAGATGACAGGCAGAAAAGCTGAAACCCATATCTCACACTTCCTACCTTGGGGCTCCCCCTGTTATTTTTGAGAAGATTTATGCACTCACTCCTGTTCACTCTTGCTAAGATAGATCTAGACCACTAAATTAATCCCCTGAACACAAAGGTGAGATGCACACCAATAAAATTCCTGGAGCAGAGGCTGCCAGACAGAGAAAGATAGAGGCAGTAGGAACTGTCAGACACAGACTTGACAGCTACCTCAAGCATAGACACTTCAGTCAGACTGGGTCACATCTTGAGAAATGACACCCACATTTGGTGATTTAACCTATTTGACTACAGACAGCTGGAACAATTTTTTTTTTTTTATTATTATTTTTTTAAACAGGAAAATCTACCTTCTTTAAATACCTTGCTCAACTCTTAGCACTGTTATTGTCCTATTTGCTTTGGCAGCTGTCTGCATTATTTTAATTGCCGTTGGCTGACTTCTAATTCCTTGTCCTATGGGTGTTTCTTCTGAGAGCAATCCCTTCTCAGGAATGAGCAAACCTGTTAGATTTCTAACGTACAGGAAAGACACCCTGTAGATTACTTGCAGAAGATCAACTTGCATCAGAAGTTTTATGCCAAACCTGTCTATTTAACTCAGCAATTTTGAAACTCTAATAAAAACAAAACAAAACACATACACAAAAAAATAACACCCACTCACAAAAAGAAAACCAAACCAAACTAAAACAACAAGCCAGTACTTCTGTGTGGTTTTTTGAGCATCTTGGTCCATTGTACAAGATGTCCTTATCTGTCAATTTTGCTGAAATATTTTTATGCCAGATTAAGCAGAATTGGCTCAGAAATGGGAAAACAACAGAGGTAGGCAGGCAGTGAGTACAAGAGGTCTGAGGGCAGGAAGCAGGACTGTTCCTTTTAGGTTAGTCATGCTACTGGGAATAAAACAAAGGAATAGAAATTTATTGTGTTTAGGAATGGAGATAATTTTTTTACTGGAAAATGTACAGTAATCCTGTTACTCATTTAAGAAGGAAAGGCAAAATATCTAATAAAGTACAACTGTTGTAGCTTGTTCCTAGAGATATTTTTAGCTTTTAAGAAAACTTAAGTGAAGATGTAGTTCTGTATAAGAATGGCTGATGTAAGTTTGGTGAAAATAAGTCATGCTAGACTTACTATAAAATACTATAATGAGACTCTTGGAAAACTGGACATAATTTTATAAAGAGACACTTGTAAGACAGGACATAAAATCATAAAATATAGTGCAAGAGTAATGTTTTATGAGGTATTTTGTTGTATTTTTTTTCCCTCAGGTAACATTTCTGGTGATGACGTTCTGTGTATTCCACGTGAGATTAAGATTAAAATGGTAAAAAAATTGCCTTAGTTTTAGAAAGAAGGCATGTTAACGTTTCTTCTTTACTTTTGCCTAACTAAACCTGTGACCTCCTATAGTGATTTCAGCATCTAGTCAGAAAGGGTCATACCTAGATCCAGTGTGATGGCCAGCCAAATACTAAGGAAATGGTAGGCACTCTTTCACAGATCTTCAACAACCATACCAGCTAAACAGCATTCCTGGTTTCCTGCAGCTTTAATCTGTCATCATTTAAAACAGAACATAAAAAAGTCAACATTCCAATTCTTCAGTGTTTTATGTGTGAGTAGTGTCTGGGCTGATTAAAGAAAGACATAGAGAAAGAAAAGGCCTTGATTTGTTAATTATTAGGCAGACATTGCATACCATTATTGTTTTCTGGAAATTTCAGGCTATAAAGGCCATTGCAACTACTTTTAGCCACAAGGATGATTTCATTTTCTTTTATTCTTTCATTTTTGATCTTAATTACTGGAAAACACGGAAGGCGTAACAGGTGGAAATCCTTGCTGCTCATCAGTGCCCAGCATTACAGAACCATATACATCAGAGCTGGAGCTGCAAGATAAGAGGCAGCGACTATTCTCTGTGAGAAAAACAGCTCTGCCACAGAACTAAACTTTTCTAAGCTGACGTGCGTGTTATGAGTATGCATTTATGCATCCAGGAACATGACTTTCTTCCCTGAAGAATAATATGAATCGTCAGGGGCGAAAGTCCATGAAATAACCTGTGAGATTAGGTACTTTTTGCAAAACTCTTTTCTGATGCTCACCATGTTTCTTCCCACTAGATGGCACCGAGCATCTGCTGCATCGGTCTGCGATGCGTCACCCTCCGGGGGCTGTGTATCAGCACCGATCCATTTTTACACCTCACAATAAACCCCACAAATTTACCATTCCTAAATCAATGTCAAACCAATTCATTTTGTTTCCCCCGTGCCCAGGCTCGTAGCTAAATGTCACGGCCACAGCGAGCACTGGGGATGGTGATAAAGCATCCTCCCAGGCTTGTCATTATCTTTGGAGCTGATCTGCAGGGATCAGTACTTGACTGAGATGAGCAGGCCTAGAAACACAGCTGCATTATCACAATGTTCATAATAAAATTTATTTGCTAATTGTTTGCCTGGGTGCGACGTGTTGTAGAGCTGGTGGCATTGCTGGTCCTAAGCTAACTCCCAGGGCCCTCAGAACTCCATGGTACCTCAATAGCTCTCAGTGTCAAATCTCAGAGAGCCATTTGACAGCTTTTGCTTGCAGAGAGATGCTCAGAAGATCCACTGAATCTATATTCCTTTCCAAATCTCAACAGGAGCTTACATGCTGAGATTTTCAATTACACTTCATTTCCCTCACCTGCAAAAGATTTTTTTTCCTCTTCTCATCAGTTGCAGTCACTGCAAGACTGTCCCTACTGTCTAAGTAGCAATGAGGGAATGACACATCTTTGAAGTTGTGCTCTGTAGTCAGGAAGTATCTCTTTTGCAGAGATATTGCAAGAATGAGACTGGTCCAGTAGAATTTTTCCTTGTAAGTCCTCTAAGGGATAAAGGAATGCTGAGGGAAGGGAATGGGACTATTCCCATTGAATATGGAAAGGTATAATCATTGCTGAGACTGTGGAAAAAGAAAAGAGTTTACAGCAAGGCAGAACTTTGCAGATTCTTTTACCTCCTGATTTGCAAATCTGGCACTTGAAAACACAAGGTGTATGTACCCTGTTCATAAAACACAGAAGCATAGAAATCATGGGAGCATTTAAGTTGGAAAAGACCTTTGAGATCATTGTGTCCAACTGGAAACAACAATGCCAAGTCCACCACTAAAATATTTCAGTGTTCACAGTGAGAGGAGTCCTAGGATGGGACTGAAGATGGAGATATTTTAGATAGAGAAGGAGGTAAACCGATTCTTGGCAAGGGTGGATTTTTCCTCAACTCAAATTTTTGTGCCACATGGCCACAGATAAAAAGCTATAAAAACACTGTTGTCCAGAATTACGCCTGAAAAAAACAAATGAAAACACTTTACTTCAAAATGTGTTGAAGACAGGTGTCAAGTGAGGATCAGTGAATAAAATACATGAATGACACTCCTTTTTCACAGGAAGCTAGACTCCATTTTGGAGGTTTAGTTTATGGCACCAAGTTACATTTTGTGCTTAGAATCAGTTTTGCTTCCCTCACAACCCTCCAGCTACAACCACTGCAGACTGCTAATTATCACAGAAATACTAACTGGAAACAACTCATGTCAAGAAGAAAGCTAGAGCTAATTTTGTACTGGATGAGTCCATTCATTTCACCAAAACCCCTACTCATTATATCTGCTTGTTCATGTGAATCAGTATTAAGGAATTTCCTTCATGCAAACTATTTAATGACATTACTTTCATTTCACACCAAATAGACCCTGAAACCACAGCACCAAACAACAAAAAACCCAAACATGAAACCTGATTTCACACGTCCCTTTCCCTTATTTTTTTTTTGAGCAAAATATCCTATTCTGTTCCTCAGAGGCTTTAGACTACTCTGCTCACAACAATAGCTGGGTTCCTTCCAGTACTGCATTAAGCAACATGACCGTACTGTCACATATTGTTTCTCTTTCATCCTCTTCCCCGAGGGGAAAGTAGCATATGCAATGGAGAGACTCATTTTGCTCCGGTATTCTGTACTAATTGGCTTTTCCTAAACACTGAAGGCATCATGCCCAGGAATATCACGTTGCTGTAGACCAGCTGACAAGTGACATGAAATACCTTAGGCCAGATCATTGTTCATCAGGAAGGTACAATATCCAGGCATTTTCAGTTTTTCACCTTTATCTCATGATGAAAGTTTACATTATTATAGCCAAAAACATGCACAATATTTTGATTACCTTTACATTGTTCTCTTTCCTTTATGGATTTTTTCTGAATACTCAAAGCCAGATCTGAAGTATTTTCTAAAACGCAATTTCCGTGAAACTGAATTTGTTACACATCACTTCAGTTCTATTATACTTGGCAGATTATCTTTGGCTCACTTTTATCTGTAAATTCCCTGGGAGTTTTATAGACAGTGCTTGAAATGAAGCTGGTAAGCAAATGTAAAGAACTGGAATGTTGTATCATGGAATACAGACAATTTCAACAATTTGTGAGAATAAAAGCACAAAAGTGGGGTGTCAACAAACTGCTTTTTGAAAAACAGCCAGGTCTGCCAGAAAAACATGATGATTTTGATCCAGAACTGTATTGTGTTCTATTTTTTACTTCGGTCTGCTCTTTTTAAGATTTTTCTGATTTAGTTCCAGTGGTAGTATGTCCTGATCTATTACATAGATTTTACCTGTTAAATCTGTGAAATTTAATTATCATTTTCTTTCCTCCATCCCTTGGAATGTTCTACTATCTCATGATAAAATCTCTTTATTATTTGACTCTGACATGGGTTTGAAAAGCAAAGATGTTTATTCTTTCTTCCCTCCTACTCAGATCAAAGGAACAACCCTACTTAGCAACACACTCTTTCCAGTTAGGAATAATATCATTTTAAGCTCTGTAAAGTGATAGACTTTTCACCCATAATAGTTTGAAAAGGCAGCATAAGAATTAAGTATCTAATCCCAGTAGTGGACTCAAGGCCTCTTAGAAACATAGGCAGATTGAATTCAATTTATCTAGTTTGAGTGTATGGACAACACTCTGTGCTAAAGGAAACAAGTGTCTACATTTACCCTGTTTCTGGGGCTAAGCTGTACTAGTTGCTCTGTCATCTGATGACTCCTCTCCAGCCAAGAAGGGGTATCAGGAAAAGGGGATGAGACATGAATTGAAATGAAAATTAATTTAACAGCCAAACTAATACCAGTATAGAGTAAACAAAGTTATACTCAGCCCAGAAAATGTACAGTGGTCAAAATAAATAGGAAGTAAGTCCTCAGGAGCAGGAAGAGGAGCAAGGTCAAGAGGAGCCCAAGATGGAGCCCCTTGTCCTCAGCAAACTTCCCCCTTTATACCGAGTGTGACATTTATGGTAGGGGACAACCGGTAGCAGGTTCAGATCAGCTGCCTTAGCTGACTCCAAACTGCTGACGGCCTCCAGACCATGGCAGGCCGGTGGTTCTGCCCCAGCAAATCCAGGACAGTACTAAGAAAAAAAAAAAAAAAACAAACCCTAAACAAACAAAGAACAGAATATCTTCAGCAAATTTTCCACTGCTGTTTTATAGTTAATGCAGAAATGTGCCCAGTGATCAACTTGCTGTCCTAAGACTCACGTTTATGAGTTCTCATGTGATCTAAATCAAGGGTGCCAGAAGTACTGAAGGACCAGTTAGTATGACAAGAACAACATGTATATCTGAATTTATAAGGATCACTGCTGGGGTTTGTAGAAAAAGCAGGCATCCTCCAGCTCTGTGACAACAAAAGTTTTACTGGCAAGTAGGTAAGAGAAACACCAATTTTACTATCAGTCTCCACACTGAAAAATGCAAAATGACTGCTCCTCTTTCATGCTTACCATGCTTTCCCTATCCTGTAAATTTTCCATTACAATAACATATTTCTATCCTGGACAAAAAACAACATTAAAGACTTTTCTTTTTTTTTTTTTTTTTTTTAAGAAATCTGTAGAATTTATAATACAGAAAGTCTGTCAATTCATACCTTTAGATCTTGCCCCTTAAAAAGGTGTTCAGTGTATATTAGTCACTACAAATTGACCAAAATAGGTGGTCAAAAGGTGTTAGACAAACAGTTGTGTGACAGGAGTGGCCTTCTAACTTTTACTGACTCCTTAAATCCTTTCATGTCCCATATTGCATGTGAGTTTCGTGCATTCATGAGAGCCTTGGGCATTGTCCCCAGGAGCAAATAGACTATTAGCTATGGCAGCAGTTCATCTGGAAGAGATACTGAGGACCAATTGGACATGTCCTTCTGCCTGCCAAAATTGCACATAGCTTGCTGTTCTTAAGTTTCATGCAAAGGCATAGTTCATGCTTAAAAAAAAAAAAAAAAGAAATCAACACAAAACAAACAAACAAAAAACACACAAAAAGTCCCTCAAAAAAACCACAAAAATTAAACCAAGCAATAAACAACAACAATAAAAAAACCACAACCACCTCACTGAGGATGACCAGACCGTACAGAGAAATCTCCATCTTAGTCACTCAACACTTCCAGCTTTAGTATGTGGAGAGTGATTCAACATAGGCAATGGAGACTAGATGTGATTAATTTAATTAAAGTAAGGAGAAAAAAAATAGGTCAAATGAGTCATTCCCAGGAGCTCCTATTTCTCTACACAGAATAGAAAGGAGTCTTGGATAACTAACTCAGATTGAGACATCTACTCTGTAGCTGTTTAATATTGGATGAGATTGTTCTTGCCCTGAATGGTTGTCATTACCCTCAAGGTAAGTAAGCATCCATATTTAACCATCTTTTTGTTCATTCAGCCACAGACTTTCACATCAAGTTCCACACCAGCATCCATGTACTCTGCACAAAGACATCTGCACTCCTGGCTCTAGGGAAGAAGGAAATACATCTGGGATTTCTATTCCCAGGAAGTTTGATGTCCTGACTTTGTATAGCAACACCCACAATCCCAAGTCATGGACAGAGTTTCTAACACACTGTTGGACACAGACGAAATAAGGATCTGCACTCCAAAAGAAACAGCATGAAGTGCATACAGAAAAGTGCTAGAGGGCCAGTAAGTTCAACAGCTCTAGATTAGAAGCTATACCAGGAATGCTTTTTATTTCAACACCTATAGGTAGTCATGGATGAAAATCAGACTCGTTTACATCAGTTCAGGACATATAAATCCACCAAAACTAGCAAATTAACTACATTCACTTGACACATTTTTTTATAATGCAGAGCTGTGTTAGTGAACAGATAATAGAAGGTCTGTGCCTTGAAGCAGTGTTCCTCTAATTTCACTTAGGTCTCTCCTTTCTTTGCACAAAAAGACATTTCATTCCTCACAACTATAAATTGAAAAAAATGGGCAAAATTTGTCATAGGATAAAACATGATAGCATCCTGTTTGAGCTTCTCAACATCTTTAAATCTGTATTTCACTTTTATCTTTTCTAATTTTATAAAATTGCACTTCTTACATACTTAATGAAATATTCAAATTTCTATTTTAAAAAAATCAATATGTTTTCTTCAGGTTACAAGTTTTGGTAAACTTCTAAATTATCAGTTTATTAAAGTACTTTGTTTCCTTTGTAACTGCTTCCCTGAAGTCTGTCATTTTTTATTTGAGGGTAAACAAGTTGTCTCCATCCCAGACAGATGAAAAAGTGATGTTCAAAAAATTTCAGACAAAATGCCTAAATAGTTGAATAGTTACAAAAATGATGAAGTATTTCATTTTTTTATGGCTCTGCTTGACAGGTAGTTTTTGCAGAGCTTGAAGCACTATTGTACCTCCTGAAAGCAATAATTTAACACCTCACAGATAAAGGGGATTGGGCTGGTTGATACAGTTTGGTTGGATTTTGGAAGAAGTTTTTGTCAAAATTCCTCACAATAAAAACATTAAAGGAAACCAGATTACTATGAGTTAGTACAGCACTCACACTGGTTAAACTCCTCACATTGATTCTTTGGGTCCAGAGAAAGGCAAAGAAGCTGGTGAAGGGTCTTGAGAATAAGTCTTAGGAGAAGTAACTGAGGGAGCTGGGCTTGTTTAGTCTAAAGAAAAGGAGGCTGAGGGGAGACCTTCTGGCTCTCTACAGCTACCTGAAAGGAGGCTGTAGAGAGGTGGGTGTTGCTCTCTTCTCACAAGTCACAACTGATAGGACAAGAGGAAATTGCAGCAACCAGGGGCAGTTTAGGTTGGATATTAGGAAAAAGTTCTATACAAAAGACTAGCAGGCTGTCCAGGGAGGTGGTTGAATCACCATCCCTGAATGTATTTAAAAGCCATCTAGATATGGTGATTAAGGATATGGTGTAGTAGTAGCACTGGTAGAGTTAGATAACAGTTGGTCTTGATGATATTAAAGGTCTTTTCCAACCATAGTAATTCTGTGATTCTGTAAAAGACAGCTGAAAGATAAGAAGTGGAAAGCAGGAGTAAATAATTTTCACAGCTCTGGATTATCATCTTTGGATTTTTGCAGAGATTCATGCTAGGACTTGTGTCTCTCAACACATTTATAAATAACCTAGAAAAGCCAAAAAAATAGCATAACAACACATTTTAGTGATGGTACTATCCTCTTTAGTTGTAGGAAAAATGAAAGCTGGCTGGAGAATTACAAGAGCTTATAAGAATCAGTGGCAAAAGAAAAGGAAGATTTTTTTTTTCAGATGAATGTAAAGTGATGCACATTGGGAAGATAAATTCCAATTACCTAATTTTATTTTAAAAGAAATGCACTCTGCACTAATAGCTACAGCTCAGGAATGAGATTTTGAGTTTATAATGGATAGTCTATATAATAGTACCAGTCTAATGTTCAGCAGTCATCAAAAAAGCATCTTTAGAAGAGGAAAATAAGAAGAAAAGAAACAGCAAAAAAAGAATTGGGAAATCCTCAAGTCAGTGCATTCCACAGCATATGCTGTAATGTTTCTGCATCCAGGAGCAGGTAGAGTTCTCGGCAGATAGGCAGCTGAAATAAGTAGGTAATTCAGAGAAGAAATTAGTGAAGGAAGACATATGATATGACATGACGTTCAAGAAGGAAAAAATAAGTGAGACAACAAGATTAACTTTTGGCTACACTTCTAGTATAAGAACAGAGGGCATCAGGTGAACTTCATGGGCAGATAGTTCAAGATCTAAAAATGGAGGTGGTAATTCACACAATTATATTTAGGTGTTCACCTTCCTACAGGGTGCTGTCAGTGCTAAAAATCTGTCTTGCTTCAAAGATAGGCTGGACAGATTAATGGGGAGGAACTCAGTGATGGCTGCTAACACTACCTCCATCTCTGGAAGTTCCCAAGACACTCATGGAAGAATATTCACTAAATTATTGCTTTATTTTTGTCCTGGGCATATTTTTTCCCTAATGCGTTTCTTTTACCTTCTTTCAGAAGCTGAGGTGAAGGCTACATCTCTGGCCCAAATCAGTAAAGCCATTATCATATTCTTCTGTGAGTCCCCACCATCTGCTCCTGTACATCTCACAGGCTAAAAAGAGGCATCGGGGCTTACAGACTACACAGTGGCAGACCAGGATGTTAATACTGAAAAAAATTTCTTCAGCAACAAAACCAGATGGCACTGGCACAAGTGAGAGGTCAGTAAACTGTGGCGTGGGGATAAGAACAAGCAGCTGGGGTCAAGGGAAGAAAAATTCTTAAAATACCTTTACTGCCAAAAGTAATCTTTATGCAACCAACTTCTTCAGTAACACAGTCTGTACTAAACCAAGATGCTTTTTATATTATTGTCATTCTAGGACATTGGAGTATTTTAAGAAAAACCTGCTTTCATTTAATAGAATCACAGAATGGCTTAGTCTGGAAGGGACCTTAGAGATCATCTAACCTTGCCACCATGGGCAGGGATGCCTCTCAACTAGACTAGGTTGCTCAAGGCATCACACAACCTGACCTTGAAAACCTGCAGGGATGGGGCATCCACAACTCCTCTGGGAAACTATTCCAGAGTCTCAGCACCCTTGGATTGAAGAACTTTTTCCTAAAATCAAATCTAAACCTATTTTCCCTCAGTTTAAAACCATTTCCCTTTGTCCTATCTCTGGACACTCTTGTGAAGAGTCTATCACCAGCCTTCCTGTAGGATCCCTTCAGGTATTGGAAGGAAGTTATAAGGGCCCCTGAGAGTCTTCTCTTCTCCATGCTGAACAATTGCACCTCCCTCAGCCTATCCTCATGTCCTGGTTTGAGTGAGAACAAAACTAATTCTGTTCAGTGATTTTACTTTTCAGCTCAGTTCTTCTCACTAACAGCACTTTCTGAAGTCAGAAGCCCATTCTCACGGACAGTGTCTGCTGCTGGCAGGGATAACACCCTGTGTTTAGAGTTACTACCGAGGATTGGTGTACAGACCAAGTCCACTGATGGATCTTGTGTTCCACATTGTGGGGTGCAGGAAAGTGAAAGGCTGCACCTGCAGGGAGGAGCAGACAGGACAGGTGACCCCAAACTGACCAGTGAGGT